>JANBPO010008365.1:0-24201 GCA_024336825.1 Amorphophallus titanum | reverse complement strand
ATCTTGTGTGCTGTCCCACTTTCAGAAGAGATCAAATCGGCTGTTTTTTCTCTTTCAGGAAACAGTTCCCCTGGTCCTGATGGATTCAGTGGAATCTTTTATACTTATTGCTGGGATATAATTGAAAATGATGTTGTGAAGGCTGTACAGAGCTTTTTTCAGGGCTGGGGCTTACCTCAGGGTGCCACATCTTCAATTTTATGTTTGATTCCTAAGATTAAATCTCCTACATCCTTTGCTGAGTTTAGGCCAATCAGTCTATGCAATTTTTCATATAAAATTGTATCTAAAGTGATCTGTGATAGGATGAGGGGAATTCTGCCACTCATAATTTCAGAAGAGCAGAGTGGGTTTGTGCAGGGCAGACAAATCATAGAGCATTGTTCTCTGGCTCAAGAACTGTTTGTGGAAATTAACCGACCAGTACGGGGTCACAATATGTTAATTAAATTGGACATGGCTAAAGCATACGACAGGATTGAGTGGGATTTCTTGCTATCAGTGTTGAAAAAGTTTGGATTTTCAAACAGGTTCACATCTCTTATAGCCCAAATGATATCAAATTGTTGGTTTTCAGTATCTTTAAATGGTGTCATGCGAGGCTATTTTAAATCAACAAGAGGAGTTAGACAGGGGGATCCCCTGGCTCCTGCACTTTTCATTATTGCTGAAGAGGTAATGAGTAGAGGTATATCACTATTATTCAGCAGAGGTCTCTGCAAATATTTCCATCTGCCGAGGGGGGTATCTAAGGTTTCCCACTTACTCTTTGCTGATGACACTGTTGTCTTCTTGAATGGAGAAATGGCAACCATAGCTAATCTTCTCAGATTTCTGGAGAAATATGAAAAGTCATCTGGTCAGAAAATCAATGTCCAAAAGAGCTGTTTTATTGTTTCTAAACATATGCCTCGGAGATCAGTTGATAAAATAATCACCAGGACAGGCTTCCAACACAGATCTGGCAGTATCTCTTACCTGGGAATTCCTCTTATTTCTGGTCAAGAGAAAATCTCCCATTTCAAATTTCTGATTGAGAAAATTGTTGCACGCCTGGAGGGTTGGCAAAGCAGGCTGCTGTCTCAAGCTGGCAGACTCACACTAACCTACACCCATGCACACTTCAAGTGGGTCTAGGACATTCAGGAGATCAGATGTGAACAAGGTTAAGTCAAGTCAATACCACTACCCTGGAGTACCTACCTACCCTTCATATCACTTCTCACAGACTTATCAATTTGGTAGGACAGGTAGAGATAGAACAGGTTTGAGGTCTGCATATCAGTTATACCCCAGTCAGACCCACAGGCCTCAATTTAGGAATAGGTTTGGGCAATCCAGGTCTTGGAACCTAAGAAACCACAGTGTTTATGGTCGACCATCAATGGTTACACTTCACAAAATGCTCACTGGACTATGCACTAGCATACAAATTTTCAATCTGTCAATAATGCCAAAAAATAGAATAAATCATATAGAGCTGAAACTGTCAATGCCAACAAAAACAACAACAGCAAAAAGAGAACCAACAAATCCACAAAACAATCATCTCCAAAATAAATGTGGATTCCAAAGTATTTGCTGTCTTGTCTGAGTGATTTTACTACTATTTTGGGGCCGAAACATTCTTGGGTTCCAAAATCTTCTACTTGATCTTCCTTGTAGGTATGTCTGGCAGCCAACCACAACAAGTGGTATCTAGACAGTGGCTGCTCCAGGCACATGACCGAGGATAAAGCCAAATTCTGCATGTTGGTGGAGAAGAATGTAGGTCATGTTACCTTTGGAGGTAAGACCAAGGGAAAAATTATTGGTTCAGGTAAGGTAGGTAAGTGTACTACCTACTGTATAGATGAAGTTCTGTTAGTAGAAGGCCTTACTTATAATTTGCTTAGCATTAGCCAATTGTATGATAAAGGCCATAAAGTAGTTTTTGACTCTCTTGGATGCATCATTTATGAACCCAACTCTGACATCATTAAATTTTCTGGCAAGAGAGTTAATAACATATACATGGTAGATTTTGATTATGTAGCACACACAAACCTTTGTCTCACTGCTAATAAGGATGACTTAGCCTACTTATGACATCGTAGACTAGGTCATGCTAGCTATATTGTGTTACATAAATTGAATAAACATGCCATGGTGATTTTTTATTATTATTCATTTAAAAAAAATTTATTCCTTAAATTTTCAGGGGTGTTACAAACACGGTCAGAGTGTTCGCATGTTACGCCACCGGACACCAGCCCGAGACTCAGTCCGACGACCTGGACCAGCCTATAGCCTAGCTCAGGAGGCCTCGTCACCTGACTCAGCCATCGGCTCCGGTCGGCCATGTTGGCACTTCTGTCGGGCCTCAGACATTGGCACGAGTGGAGGGAGTTCCCATTGAGGACCGTGCCACCCCTGTCAATGCGGAGCCAATCAATAATGCTCTCCCAGCCAATGAGGTCAAAGAGGTGACTCTCGAGACTCTTATGAAGGAGAACCAGCACTTGAAGACCCTCCTACAATACCTCCTTTAGGAATGTGACCTTTGCCCTCAACCACCTACCAGGCCTTCAGCTGAAGCACCGGCCCCGCCAGGTGGGCAAAATGGTGCCAACGCCTCAGCCGCGGCCATTCGAACCCCCACAATAACTGGGTTCAGCACGCCCCTGGCCAAAGCCCAACCATGACCTCCCAACACGCCGGTCCCAGAGAACCTCATGGCACAACATCAAATGATCGAGTGGATCGTCGAGACCAAGCTCGCCCAGTTCGGAGAAGGGGTCGCAACCATAGATCTCGACAGCGTCCCCTACCCGCTGCACCACCAGTTACAGAAGCTCCCCCCAGAGTATGCCAAGTCACCGAAGCTACAAAAGTTTGACGGACAGGGGTCTCCGCATGAACATTTGGCCTATTACATTACGGCCATGGGCGAGCCCACGTTGGACGAGTCATATCTCCTTCGCTATTTTACCACTTCACTGACGGGGACGGCCTTCCAATGGTATTCCAGCCTGAAGCTTAACTCAGTCATTGACTGGGCGAACCTCTAGAAAAAGTTCCTCGACCATTTCCAAACGGTCGAGCGAAAGATCTCCCTAGCTGAGCTCTGCTCTCTCTGACAGAAGAAGGGCGAGAGCGCTCTCGACTTCATCAAGAAATGGCGAGACCTCAGCATGAGGTGTGTCAACCCGCCAGTCATGGGTCTTCGGAGCCAGTGGTTGAGGCTACTGGAACTGGAAGGTCGTCACTGCTGGGTCCGGACAAGGGTTGTCCCGAGCCATCTGTGTCGGACTGGCAGCTATCGACTGAAATTTTGGAGACTTGGTCGGAGGTGCCTGCCAATGCCGGCGATGCCTCATGATCTTCGTTCTGGAGGCCTTCCTCAGGGGGAAGGTGTTGTGAGGTAGGCTCTGGAACTGGTTGGCATGCCGCAGAGGTCTCCTCGGTCTCCACGTCCTCGTGGATGGGTGAGGAAGTCTCGTCGAGTGCTGGAACTAGAGTGCTGGTCTTGGCTGGGAGTGGGATTAGAATCTCCTCTCTCTTGTCTCCCGAGCTGTCGAACTTGGTGTTGGCGACAACCGGGTTAGCGGCTGATTGGGTTGGTCCCACGACATGGACCACTTGGTAGACACAGAAGTCTAGGTCTTGGTCATAGCCGAGACCTCTAGTGTCTTTTTGGAAAAATGGGGGTTGCCCCCAGACTTGCGAGGGTGTCCAAAGATGCTAGAAATACCTCTGCTGTGCGAAGCTCTGCCACTGGGGAATGTGCTGCTTGAGGCACATCTCCTGGATACGAGGCGAGAGGTCGCTCAGAATTTGGACGGCTTCGGGGGTACTGTCGGCTTGCCTAGACCAGTTGAAGTCATCCTTTGGTGGGCCGGCGGAACCATGTCTCCTTTGTGAAAGATGATGCACTTGTCCCTTTTGGCCTTTTTCTTGGATCGGTGTTGTAGTCTATAAGTGACGATGAATGTAGTGAGTTGCTCGACCTTGTGCTCCTCTGGGATACACACGAGTTGAATGCAGTTTGGAGGCAAGCATATACTCCTATCGACTGCTCGGATGATGAGATTAGCCTCGAAATCGACTTTGCATCTCTCAGGGTGGCCTACAGTCGGCATAGTGCTAAGGTGCAGTCGGTGAAGCTTAGCCTTCTCTTCGTCAACAGAGAAGAGGTCATCCTCCTCCTCTTCTGAGAGCCAACCGTTGCTCTTGCTCTTGATCACTGGGAAGGGACTGATTCCTAATCACAAGCACATGCTCAAGACCGAGCATGACACAAGTGAACACAAGTCCAACACCTCCGAAACAAGGCAACGTCACTTACGTCTCACAAGGAAAGAGACACGACCATGCCATGATAACAGATATCGAGAAATAAAATGACAGATACGGCAAGCATCAGCTAAAACAAGGAGACATAATCCTCACAGCTGTTAGCTCGACAACATCATCGACTCTAGTGCCAAAGGCGACAGAAAACACCTGGCACATAGGACGCCAATGACAATAGCACTAGACCACAAGCACAATGAAGTCAGTCCTCACTCAGATATTACATCCGATGGAGTCACATGCTAACTCTACCAGAAGAGAAGAGTACAACAAAGCCAACTGACAAGATCATTGTCCACATAGAGAAATAGCACTAAAACAACAACAACGACAGCACCTGTAGGATCCCAGCTCCGTACAGAATATAGAACCACAGAATACAACCGCAAGTTGGGTCACATCAAGACACAATAACAGCTGAACACATGACTACAGGGGACGAGTCATGCATCAAGCAACTCTCCAAGAAAAGACCCACGACAACAAGAAAATAACAATCTCAGGGAATGCATCTCAAGGACCATGATAACGCCTCGAGGGCACAACACCCAAGAAAGAAAATGCAGAGCAAAGGGTATTCAATCAGTAGGAATGCCGACAGATTCCCCAATACTCACAAATGCTAATGCCAACACCAGACAGACTCCAACAACAGCATGACAATAGATGACATGAAGGCACGTGAAGCCAAGATGAAGTCACATCGAGAAAGATAATTCTCTCGACTGACTAGAATCTTATGACAATGATCCTCGACCCGTGGGTTATCAGCCCATACGCTTTCAATGCGCACCCATACAACCCACACAGGCATCAAAGAGCACCTCGATATCCGTATCTCAGCACACACACGGTGCCATCGTAATTCATGAAAATCACAAATAGCACGCCATGAGTACTAATCCAGCGAACAACCGATCACAAGAAGCCAAAGTGCAAAGAAAGAGAGCACCAGCGATTGCCAGGCTATAATTTGATTATACCCCATTCAAATCAATATCTGAAGCCCTAATTCCCTGAAAATTCCAAAAATTTCTAAAACAGAGCACCGAATTAAAACCTGCCCTGAGGGCTTCTTGGCGCCGAACCCTCCTCGCACGGTGAATAGCCCACGGCGCAGGGGTTCGCGTGCCGAGAGCCTCCTGCGCCGGGAGCTCTTTCTCCCAATCTTCTTCCTGCACCGAGAGCTCCACTCTCCCCTTCCCGCCAAAAGCCACGCCGTGAACCTCCCGTACCGAGACCCTGTTCTTCCCCTCCTCTTTAATGAGCCAGGCCCATAACTTCACACTTGTCGCGCCGACCCCTGTCCACCCATGCCGCGCCGAGAACTCTCGTGTGCCCAGTGCATCTCGCGCCGAGAACCCTCCACGGTCCTCGTTTAAACCTCTTCTCAACCCTGTAGACCTATTTGGGGACGCCCATAAACCTTCACTAAGATTCCAAGAGATAAATTAATGGGTATGGCCTCCCCTACATTTCGTTGTCCCGAACCGGGCTTACATATATAACCCCGTAAGTTCGAAGGGCTCTGCCTCTGCATGTGTCCCGTCGGCTTCCAAAGGGGGATATTAAACGTCATCGCCAGGTGATTACACTGTTCAGGAGCCTTAGCGCTCTCTCGTTTTGACCTTCATCCTGGCAGTCCGTGGGTGATGGTCTATCTCTTCTTTGGCACGACCCAAAGTAAGGGAAAGTGCTACCGGAACCGCCACTCAAGAAATGATAACCCCAATAAGCCAAGGGAGCATCGTCAATGCGTACCCCTTTCGGCTCCATCCCTTGGGGAAAACCAGCTAGTTGGGACGTTCCCTTGAAGATGTACATTAAGGGACAATACCCTAGCCACTACTCGAATTCCGTCCCGCCACTGCGTGGATGGTCTCCTATCCTCATCTGGCATAAACTAAAGCCAGGGGGAGATGCTGTCGGATTTGATCCGTGCACTTAAATAAACTCGTCATTTATACGTCCTTCTATTGTTATACGCACATTAGTCTTTCAAAAGGGTTGCTACAGAAGGGGGGGTAGGCCACCAGATCAATAGGAGGGTGGCAAGGCCACTGGATTACAATGTGAGATGAGGCTACTAGATCAGGTAGGACAGAGGATGCCACCGGATCAGAGGGGAATTGAGGCCACCGGACTGAGAGATGGGGAAGGCCACCAGGTCAAGAATGGTGGCGAAGCCACCGGATTAAGAAGGGTGGCAAAGCCATTGGATCAAGGACAGTGGCATAGCCATCAGATCAAACGGGGTAGTCGGGCCATTGGATGAAGATGCGAGTAGAGCCACCAGATCTGGGATTGAGCCACCAGATGAGGGGCCACCAGATGAGGATGGTCAAAGGAGGAGGTGCCACCAGATGAATGACCCGCTCAAACACCACCGGATGAAGGCGCGAGCGGGTCCACTCGATCAAGGCTGAGCCACCGGATGAGGGGCCATCAGAGGGAAGGCCATCGGATCAAGGTCATAACCTGCCACTGGGGTGTACTGAGAAGAGACCAGAGAGGATGACGATGAGGCTCGAACTGGGCACAGAGGAAGCAGAAGGAGAGGAAACTCCACTTACGGGAATGGCCTCTAGGATACCAACGACTGCATCAGGTGGACCATAAACCATCATCCCACAAGGACTCACTCTGGTGGATGAAGGTGAGAGGATCACACAGGGAAAATAGGCTAACCATTATAGAATAACAAATGATGTGGGATGGGATGTGACTCGGTACTGATTGGATGCAAACCTGGGACTCTAAGTGATGACGTGACTCATTGGATGACGCGAATAGCGACAACACAACCAACTCGACATCTAAAGAGTTCAAGAAGAGGCAAACATGCCCCCAACAAGAAGTACGAGCTCATAATCATCCCTCGCGAGGGAAACGTGCGGATCTATGCGGTTGAGAAATAGGCAATGAGTCAAGGGTATTTGGCTCTTCACGTGCTCAGATCGAGTCACGAGACGGGTCACGCACTCACTCTCACAGCGGTGACTAAATTTGATCGAGCTAGGAACCTACTATGCTCACAAGTAATGGCTTAAACGGCAACCCGGCGTCGCCCCGTCCTCGCTACGCCCTCCCGTGGATCGAGAAGACCTCGCTGCTGTCCCTGCAACCAACCTGCAACAGAGGTCAAGTTTGCAGAGACTAACCCGGCGTCCACAGTGCAAACCAGCCAAAGCTTCCTTCTGTGGAGTCGTACGTCTTCGATTCAGATTCGTTCCAGAAGTGATCCCGTGGCGATCTGACCTCAACACCGTTTGCGCCACCCGTTCTCGTGCAACTGCACCCAACTCGGGTCTGAACCAGAGCTCCATCTGGTAGCAGCTCCACAGCCCACCCCTGCGTGATTCAGCCAGAGCTCTCTTCATGAGAGTTCTGCTTCTCCGAAGCGCCGATGCACCAGAGGTGGTCCCACCTACTTTCGACATCTTCTCTGTCCGTGGCATCCAATCTCCCACAGGCGCACCAGACCCGGAGCCCCTATTCACCTAGGACGAGCTGCTGTCAAGTCGGCCCAGACACCCCTTCTTCCTGTCAGTTTCAGGTCATGCTGTCTTCATCAAAGTTGCAGCACTTGACGAAAAAAAACCAACGAAAGTGGTTTCGTCACATTCCAATGTCAGCACTGGGAGTTACTCCCCATTCTTCAACGTCATGTCCTATTGTTCACCCAGAAATTTGACGCCGATTGTCCCTACGACCACGCCCAGCGAGGTGATCAGACGGCCACCCCCTTCTGAGGGCTCATAGACCTCCCAGTCAGCAACGTCCCTGACCTGGCTCCGCCACGTTTGGAGTTCTGCAGTGCCCGTATCGGCCATCGCACCACTTCTGCGCCGACCAGTCCAGCAGAGCAGAACTGTGCTGGCCTAATGCTGTGACTGTCGCCCCCACCCAACACTGTCAGCTCGACACCAGACTTCCAAGCGTCCGTCAGCATCCTTCGGTCTTTGTCCAGGAGTTGGCTGCATCTTGAGTGGATGCCCAAGCTCAGCTTACGGACAACTGTTGCTTACCCCTCCCCGCGATCCCCCCTCCTCCGCGCGGGGAGGGACTGTGACGCTTATTGCCCCTCCCCGCGGACCTGTCTGCCCGGTGGGGTAGAACCGACGTGACTCAGATGGTACGCCACACACAGGGATCAGAACAGGCCTCCGCTGGCACTCAGACGAAGCTGGTGAAGTGTAGAAGATTTCCTGGAAGTTCGGCATCATTCTGAGGTCCCGATGGGGCGAGTCCGGTTGCCGACGATGAGCTGCATGATTCTATCCTGCAGGTCTGGTCTACATAGTCGGTGTGAAGAGGGCGGTACGCTCTCCACCAAACTCTGATTGAGGCAGGACCTACGTGGCTTAAAAGAGGACAGGAAGACCTACGTGTCGGCCACGTTTGGCGGGCGTCAGAGCTCAGGGATGCCCGTGGTCACTTCTGTAAGGGTGCGCTGGTTTCTGGGTGATCAACTAGACACAGTCAGGCGCGCACAGTGGCAATGGCAGTGATGAAGGCGGATCATGGCGAAACCACCTGCAGTGGTTTCAAGACGTCGAGATCTCTGACTTTGGTGAAGATGACTTGGGCCAAAAATCAGTAGAGGAAGGCGTGCCAGGGCCGACGAGTCTGCTGCATGTTCTAGATAGACTGGGTCACACCAGTCTGGCGCAGTTTTGGGAGAACGGCCGCCACAGGCGGTGCCAAAGTCAAAAAGGGATGGGACCACCTCTGGGTCGACGAAGACTCCACGAGGAAGAACTCTTCTGAAGAGATCTCAGGCTGATTCATGCTGTAGAAGATGGCGCAGTCGCTGCCAAATGATACTCAGGTTTGGGTGTGAATCTGGCGCAGTTGCACAAAAATGGTCAACACGATCAGTGCCAAAGTTGAAACTGAGTGGGACCACTTCTGGAGCGAAGTTGTCTCGAAGCAGCATGAGTCTCTTAAGAGTGCAGGCGCTGGTTCATGTCATCTGGGGTGTGGTGGAGCCTACAAACTTGACCTTAGGTTCTGTCTGGATCTGTAAGCAGTAGAGTCGATGTAGCTTCGATGCGTGGCCGAGGAGGATGACGAGGCAGACTCCGGGTGGCTGGGGGCGAGCTTGAGTGTTGGTGGATGTGTGGAACATAGTGGGAAGGGGGTTCTATTTCATTGATTCTTGCTAAAGAAGTCTTGAGTTTCTTTGAAGAACGCTCTGCTGCCATCTTCTCTTCCTGCAATAAGGTAGCCTTGGTATCGACCCTGCAAGTGCAAAAGCTTCTGGCGGTAATTCTCTGTTTGATGCAAAACCAAGCCTAGAATCCCACCCTATTTATAGTGATTCGATGACTACGGTGGCAGTTTAGAGTTGGACAAGGATTTTAGGTTAAGTTGGATAGTGAAAACGCAGATGGAATCCGAACAAGTCTCTGTTGTTGGCTTCCGGTATGGATACGGAGGATTGGTTAATTGACGGCATGCGCTTTGGCGTCAGTTGTTTGATTAGCGCCCGTCTCAGGGGCGTCTTTTGTATAAAACGTCTTCACGGAGGGCATCATTCATTTTAAGTGGAGTCCTTTTACGAGTCGAACACTAGACTTGAATAACGGCATTCTGAGTGTCGTCAGTTGTTTAACTAACGCCTGTTCAAATGTGCGTCATTTCCTGAAGTAATCTATTTTCTAATCGAACGGATAACCTTGAATAATGCCATTCATAGTGTCGTTGTTTTTCGTTATAATGCCTTTGGTAAGGGCGTTATTTCATTTGAGGTTAATGTCATTTGAGGATATCATGTATTATTTCATGCATTATTTGATGAACTTTGATGAATTAGGATTATTTGATGAAATTGTGCACTATTGGTTATATTTTTATAAAACTGGTTGGACTGATGAATCTTTGAGCGCAGGATAAGACAAGTCATGCAATCCCATGGCGCTCGCTACTGGTTTGGTAATATCGCCCTGTATTCTCTCTATATGCATGTTACTATATGGTACTTACGCTATTATAGTATATCAAGGACCTTGTGGTTCTGATAAACCTGGTATTTAAGTTCCCCTTCATCAAAAATAGTGATAGTTCCAAGGAAATCTTAATCACACGGATAGGTCGTTGGGTCATTCAAAAGTTTGGGACGATGGTTCCACTTTCTGAGTTGATGCGTGTACGAGCTTGGTGTCAGCTTAGAAGTCTGGATTCTTGACCTGGAACGAGGCTGCTCTACTCGGACTGGGATTGCTTCTCAGGTCGCAGTAGTAGGAAGACGTCACCGTCACGAATGCTCCCGAAGTCGGAATGGTGCGGGACTAGTATGGATGCATTTCTGTAGGAGCCTTCTTCGATCTCCAACTGCAAAGGACACCAGAGGAGGTCGGGGTCGAGAGATATGTCCAGAAGAGTGGGAGGGGGTCTGGACGGGCCCTGACTGACCTGATCTGCTATCTTTGGGTAGAAAAATCGGAACGGGTTGCTCCGGGCTTCGATCGACGCCCCGCTTGTTGCGTTGGATAGAAGACTGGTGGGACTCCACTCCGGCTAAGTGGTGTGCCAAGGGGAGATGTGGTGTGGTCACTGGAGCTACTGTAAGCCATCTCTGGTTGTAGGCCAGACTGGTTCTGCACAGTCTGTGGAGAACGACTCTCAGGAAGGTGGGGCCGTCACGATCACTTCCGTCATCGAAATGGAGTAGGACCAAAATTGACACGTCCATAAATGAGTCCTCTTAGATCTCCAACTAGGGAGGGCACCAGAGGAGGTCCGAATAGGAAGGTAGAGGGTGAACGGTGGCAGGGTGTCAGTGCTGGCTCTAAGTGGACTGACCTACACACCTGGGGGAGAAAATTCAAAACGGACAGCTCCAGACTCCAAATGAGGCTCCGCCAACTGTGTTGGATGGAGAACTGGTAGTAGAATGTCCCAACCAAGCGGCACACCAAGAGGAGTTGGGGTGTGGACGTAACAGCTTCTGCACCAGGGCTCTGGTCTTCCCTCGAATGCCAGATGCGTAATCTGACGAGAATGGATCTCCAGGACAGCCCTAAACTCGGATGAAGGCGGGATCACCTCTCTGTCGAAGCGGACTTGAAGATCTTTTCGTAGATGTATGGTAGACTTCCAGAAGATACCGGATGACCCCAAGGCAGGCTCTGCAAGTTGGGCTTCTACTGCAGTCTGTGATCTGGGTGTGCAGGAAGGTGATAGATGTAGTAGGGGTGGATAGGGGTGATGGGATTGTGAAGGGGTGAGGGGCTGATACATGTAGATATATATATATTATAGATACATGTGTGTAGGCAGGTAGATATGTAAGCATGAAAGGAATGAATCATCAAAGAGATTTGACATCGATTCTATTATTAGCCTAATTGTTTATTCAAAACATGACTCTGGGTAGGCAATTGAGGGATTTTCAAAGGGTTAACAAAGGTTGGAGTCGACTCCAAGCTCGCATGAAGTCGACCTGACTAAAAGGGTGATGAATCGGCGCCCATAGGGAATGAGTCAACACGATGCAGGTGATTCGACACTGTTAAGAATGGAGCGTGGATGAAGAGCGGGTGGATCGACGCGACAAGGCAGGTGAATCGACGACGCTGAAGAGGGAGGGTGAGTGGGAAGAGGTTGGGTCGGCGCCAATGGCACTGACCCACCGGCTCTTATGAAGGGGAATGGTGCCGACTCACAGGACTTTGAAGGGGAATCAAATCTACAGTCGACCTGGGTAGCCTTAAGGTCAATGCCAGGAAAGTCTTACCCTGGTTTAGAGTTGTGTTGGGTAGACTGAGGGGACACTATTGGTTTTATGGTTGTTTTATTTGTCGTAGCCTTGGATTAATGAATGGGGCTTAGACACCCAAATTGTATCTGTCACACCAAAGCTCTTGTTGATCTTAGCTTACTATTCATCATTCGTGTGAGGTTCATACTCAAGCACATGTTCTGAGATGTTTGAGGTAAGTTTTCATTCCCTAGTGCAGTAGGACTCTACCCATACTATTTATGCGATGCCACTTCAGTTTGTTACTAATTCCATTCCTTAATCTGCTGATTTGAAATAGAACATAAATCAGGTAGAATCCTAGCAAAATTTTGGCAGCATCTCCCCTTATTTTAAAAATTGTAGGAGATGAAATCGAGATTCATACACAGAAGATTTCAGAATGAAACCCATAATTGCCGAGATGTCGATCACGGCGGTCTCGTAACCCAAGTTGGATGTGAAAACCCTAATGGCTAGCCTACTAAGAGTCCCAACAGTCCAGGGTCAGATATTCAAGATAAGGGTCCTCAGTGTTGTCACCTAGGTGACATTCATTGTCCAACCCGAGAGGAAGGTTCTCAAGAGACTGTGCCATGGAAGAGCAAGCCCTTGAGAGCCAAGGTGGTCTGGAATCATGAATGAAGAAACAGTGAATGGGGGATGTGTCCCCTCCCTAGTGATAGATTGACAGACCTATCTAAAAATAATTGAAACACCGGATAAACCACGATTTTGTCCTAAGTAGAGGGAGGTACAAGACATGCTATTGAAGTCAACCGACCTGTATCCCTGCCACGGGGGGATGCTCATGACTCAGAAGTTCCATTCAAATAGAAGGGTCTAGAGCGAGGAAATCACCACAAAGGGTGCTGCATACATTACCACACGGAATGAGCCATTAGCCATTCGAAGGAAGAGGTAAGCACATAGCAATGATAACTTCAGGAGACAGAACTTCTCCAAGGCAATCTACCGAACACCGGGCAGAGCTTACGTAGTGACCATTGAGGATGGAGTAACAAAAAAAAATCATACAGATGATGATAGAGGCAAAACAGGAGCCCAATTGTAATTTCGGAGTACACCATTGCCCCTACAACCTAGAGATGGAGGTGAAAGAGCAGATGGCCATCTCCTCTATTGATAGAAGAGGACAAGTTCATCGATCAAATACCAACATACCATATACATACTTATACATCGGTCATTGGGGAATATTCACGAATGCCATATACGTGGACCAAATTAAACAATAGAATCTGTGCTTAATCCTGGGGAGGGGATTTTATTGTTGCCCATCGGGCATGGCCAATGACCATTAAAGACGCTAAATCTAGAGTGGGGGGACTATAGATGCCCGAATGATCAAAGGATTACAAGTGTGGATAAAGCCCTTGCAGGGCCTCCTCAAGTTCGGGCCGTAGACCCCATACGCTCATTACTAAACCTGAAACTACCGGCATACAATCACAGACAGATGATTTTTCAAGCCAAGAAGCATTTGACATGTTTGAGGAACACGATGCATGCACAAAAGATGTTTGTGTTTTTAAACCAAAGTCTTTCTTTTTACTAGGATTGTACCCTAGTCCTTCCCGTTGGAAATTCACTTTAGTCCCCAAAATCTTATTTAGATTTTCTTTCCCATTCACAAACTTAGACAATGAAGTATTCAAGTCAACAATCTCTTTTTCAAGTGATGCAACATGTAGTTCATAAGAAACAATCTCACTTTCACAAGAACTGACTTTTTCATTCAATTGAGCATTGATGGTTTTATAACTTTCAATTTCTTGCAACAAGGCATGCACTCTTTCAGATTCATCAATACTCACAGATTTACCTTTTTCAGAAGCAACCATCTTTTCAGACAATGTTGTATTCAAACATTTCAATTTTTCATTTTCTTCTTTCATAGATGCAATGGTTTCTTCACGTCTTTGGATGTGAATCAAGAAGGATTCATTTTCAGATTTGAATTCCAAGCATCTATCACACGAAGAATTTTCAAGATTTTTCAAACTGCCTTCAAGTAATGAATTCTGAATTGATAAAGCACTGTTTTCCTTTTGGAGTTTTTCAATTTCAGAACACCTATTACAAGAAGCATTGTCATGGAAAGTATGTTCAGTTTTCTTTTTAAGCTTTTTATTTTCAGATTTGACTTTCTTGTATTTTTCAACCAATTCATCATATAAATCCATAAGCTCATCAAAAGAAACTTCCTCACCTTCCGAGTCTAGCTCGGAGCTTTCCTTACTCGTTGTGTCGTGCTTGTCGGCCATCAAGCACTCGGCATCCTTTGCCACTTCATAATCCTTAACCAAGCATTTCAATATGTCCCTAGCCGACCTGCATGATGAAGCAAGTGGAAATTTATCAAGATCAATTGAACTTCTAAAAATATGCAAAAGCTTAGCATTATCTTTATATCTCTTTACATGTTCAATTGTCCACATAGAAGCATCACTAGGCACTCCAAATGAGTCACACTCAACTAACTCCCAAAGTTTGGGATCAATAGAATTAACATGACTATTTATGTGCCTAAGCCATTCATTGAAATTTGAACCATTAAAACATGGAGGAGAAGAAGACAACGCAATGTTAGACATGATGATTATCAAACACTCCTGCAAGGATCACTCTAAAGATCGTTAGATCTTGGGACAGCAGAGCCTCGCTCTGATACCAATATCTCTGGAATAAAAAAAAATCAAAATGGGGTTAAAAATAGAGATACCTCGGTGGTCTCAGTCGGCTCCCGTTACCGGACCACTAGGGGCAAAAATTGCCATCAACTCAGTTGAGGTGAAAACCCGGAAGGGTGCCTCAGGCAAAATTGGGTAACCCCTCGATGTGAAACCCACAAGGGCGTACCGAAAAAAGCTAAAGGGGGCCAGCTCTGGTGAAAACCCGAAAGGGCGGTAAAGCTGGTAAAGAGAAAAAAAAAGAGAGAACCCTCTCCTTCTCTACTCCTCACCGACGAAGGTCGTCAACCACGATGGCCTGCCAATGGCAACCTCAGCAACACCCAATGACAGCGCTGGCCACTACACCCTCGAGGGCTGGTCAATGTCAATTCTAGCATCAGTGTTCAGTTACCCGCCCTGACGGTCGGCTGATCAGTTCCAGCATCGTGGCTATAATGCCTTCACAGGCTAGCCACTCAATTCCAGTACCAGTTACCAGTTTCAGCATCGTGGCTACAACGCCTTCACAGGCCAGCCGCTCAGTTCCAGTACCAGTTACCAGCTCCAGCACCGCGGCTACAATGCCTCCACAGGCCAGCCGCTCAGCTCCAGCACCAGTCTTCAGTTCCAGTATCGTGGCTAAAATGCCTCCGCAGGCCAGCCGCTCAATCCCAGTACCAGTTACTAGTTCCAGCATCATGGCTACAATACCTTCACAGGCCAGCCGCTCAGTCCCAGTACCAGTTACCAGTTCCAGCATCGTGGCTACAATGCCTTCACAGGCTAGCCGCTCAGTCCCAGTACCAGTTACCAGTTCCAGCATCGTGGCTACAACGCCTCAACAGGCCAGCCGCTCAGCTCCAACGCCAGTCATCAGTCCCAGTATCGCGGCTACAACGCCTTCACAGGTCAGCCGCTCAGTTCCAGTACCAGTTACCAGTTCCAACATCGTGGCTACAACGCCTTCACAGGCCAGCCGCTCAGTTCCAGTACCAGTTACCAGTTCCAACATCGTGGCTACAACGCCTTCACAGGCCAGCCGCTCAGTTCCGGGGAGAGTTGAGAGAGCGACCCTACAACCCATGCCCTTGGCGTGCTGGCCGCCCATTGGTTGGGGCATCCCAAACTCTTAGGGATTCAATCCCTAACTAAGCCAAACCACCGGAACAGCAAGGTCCCACTTCGGACCCTCATCCCCATCGTCGGTTCGCCGACGGGCACGAGTGTGCGCTTCGCGAGTGAGCCCGCTAGAGTGGGTCCACTGACTCGGTTGTTTGCTTGCAATTTAGGTCCAAGGAGTGGTATCACATCAATAGGAACCTTATGTTAATCCTCCCGTCTTTCTAACTTCATTTCATTTCTCTGCTATATCAAATTTCTCCCTTTTTCCTCACTCCGTTCTCTGCAATTCTCACCGACGGCAACCACCTTCTCCTTCCATGGCTTACGTGGGTGGGTCGAGCTTCGGGAAGAGACGGTGGGTAATGGCACCCACTGTCATCCACGTTGACGATGAGGACCAGGAGGAAGCCCCTCCTCCTATGGTAGCAGAAGCTCTGGCAGTGGAGCACGACGGCGACGGAGAAGAAGAAGAAGAAACTGAAGAAGAGGATGAGGGCAGCAAAGAACGGGGTGAGGACGGCGAAGAAGAAGGAGACGGAGACGACGGAGAAGAAAGTGAAGATGAAAACAATGGATAAGGAGAGGAAGAAGAAGGAGAAGATGATGATGGCGGAGAAGATGAAGGACATGGCGGTGGTGGCGGTGGGGCAGAACCAGGACCCGGCGGAGTAGTCCCCCATCCTCCCCACCGGCCACTGCGGGGAGGGTTTATGGACCCTGCGCCCAGCAAGGTGAGTGAATTTTTTTTATTTTTTTATTTTTTATAAAAAATATCATTAAACCAAAACCATGGTGGTTAAAAAAACACGTCGCAGGAATTGGCGACCACATCGATGGCGTCAATTCCTGGAGTTTAGGAATAGCGTCTAGAGATGAGTCGCAGAAATAAAAAACCCTTTTTTTTTCTGATTTTCAAAAATCATCAGAACAACGACAACATGTCTGACGTAGTTTTGAAACTTTTTTAAAGAAAATTGAGTGACTAGCCAAGGTCACGTCTGACGACGCAAGTCCAAAGCCCCTGACCACATGTGCACACACTGGCTTTTGCCTAAGTCAGGCCTCTAGCTAGTTTTCTCCCCCCGAAGGATGCTACGATAACTGCGGGCACCGATGGAAACTAACTTACAAACCGTAAATCGGAAAGTGTCCCGTTGTAAAAGCCGTCACGTCGAAACGTGCCCTAAGGCTACGACTAGTGGAGGCTCACAAGACATAGAGACTTAAAATAAGAGTGCAGAAGTACAGACAGGCTAATCATGCACTGTCACCTATACTATAAAGCACCAATGGCAGCAGAGCCACTGTCGACAAACTCAGGACAAGGCAACTAGACCTACTCACATAACGATCCTTGAGTCAGAAGACTCGGAGGCAAGATCGTCACTAATAGTGGAAGAAGCCGCCAATCGGTCTAAACCTAAGCCAGAGAAAATGACACTGGCAAAGAAAATGACACACGGAGACCTAAGAGAACTTCGAGAACCCTAAGCAGCCCTGGACACGTAGAACGAGGTAAGATGACACCTCACTATAGCCAGAACCATGTCTCAAACTGGACAGAATCATCGAGACACACACATGGTTACGTGTCAACCACTAGGTGACCCTGGGTTGACAGGAACCAGACAATGACGACTCTACAGTAGGGAAGAGATCCCTACTACAAGCAAGAAGACTCTTGGCTGCCTTATAACGTAGTCTTAGCCCTCATAAGATGTCAGGAGACATCCGCGGGAAAACAAGCAGACCACAAGGACAAGCCAAGACAAGCAGAAATGAAAACACCGGAGGATGACGCTCTGGGTAAGGCGAACCATCACTCAACTGCTAGGCAGACCCGACAGTCAAGGAACAGTCACTACGTGACCAGAGATAAGGACGCTGGCAGTTCTAGATTGAGTTGTTAGGGATCTGTCGCAGTCAGGGAAGAGACCGCACTCAGTCACCTGAACTGACCTATCCAGAAACCACCAACACACAGACACTGCCCTAGAACACAAACCTAAGATAGACGGACACTCTTTGTCACGTCGGGCGGCCTCTCGAACCAGCCAGCACACATCCCCGATCGTCTGGCAGCGATCGGCAAGGATGGCTAAGTCCGCGTGTTTCTTGGCAGACAGATAGCAGAATAAGTTGAAATGATCCATCCCCCATCCTTCGGCATAATAGTAGGTGACGTGTAGACTCTGGCCCAGGATGACTATCGGCCGAGCTTCAACTGTCAGCCCGTGCACTCGTAAAAGGACATAGAACCAGGTGGTGTCTTTGTAGTTCCGTGGCTTCCACTCCTCCCTCCTCACGAATGTGCAGTAGGGGTAGATCAGGTCCTTCTTAGCCCGCCAGCTGGTTGTGGGGGTGCCCTCTTCTTCCGCCGACAGCGGATAATTAATCAACTCCAGGCGGTCAGCTCCGATGCGACAGAGGTACCGTAGGGTCTTCTTAAAGTCATCCTTAACCACCGAAGGTAGCTTGGCCTGTGGCGCCGATTTGCCCTCCCGGGCTGCCTTGCGGGTAACCATGTAGTCAGCCACATCCTTGCTCTTACCACGCCATAAGCGTAGGAGGTGCTCCGGATCAACGTCCAGGATGGGCACGAGTTGCCGGTTCAGGAACCTTCTCTCCGCCCCATCCCAATAGTCGATCTTGTGTGACCGATAAAAGGCCGTGCGAGCGTTCCACCATTTTACATATTCGGGTGCCACTCGAGGGACGCGACCGGGGGCTGGCACTCTGAACGTGGCGGCGTCTGCTCGGTGGAAGAAGTCCCACCAGACTCTGGCGTTCTCCGCGACCAAGCCTCCCCTAAGAGTCTGCGCCACCAAGCCGAACTGGGCACTATGCATGGGAATGTGCTGGTCGTAGCTGAAATTTTGACTAAAGCAGAAGGGGTAATATGGCTCCAGCAGCAACGTCTCCCCCTTTCTGAATGCCAGCACATTGGGACGGATGGACAATGCCCAGTCCCTTAGCTCAGGTTCCAGCAGCGGATGAACCACATTTGCTTGGCTAATTGGGTGGACGTACTTCTCCACCTGGTCATCCTTGCACTCTCTTCTGCTGTTCAGATTGGTCAACAGTTTCCTGGTTCAAAACCAAAACTGGTTGCTGCTCATTGTGGAGCTACATTGTTACTTTGTTTGTGTTTCTTCATTTTTCATTTTTCTTTCACCTTAGTAACTCTTGTTCAAGCTGTTTGTCAGTGGGCAGAGGAGGATTCCTCTGGTCGGGTAAAGCTGTATTCCCCAGTGGTTTGCAGAGAAGTTTTTTTTTTGGTCAGCGAAGCTGTAATGCCCAGCGAGTAAAGCTGTGAGTCAGCGGTCGACGAAGCTGTAAGGCCTAGCGCAAGCTATTAGTCAGCGATTGTTGGCAAGCTGTGTATCAGCAGTGAAACCACACTCGGGTTTGAGTGTAGGGTGGACGTAGGTCTGAAGGACCGAACCACCTAAAAATCCTCTTTGTTGTGTGGTTTGATTGTTCACATCGATTTCGTTAGATGAATGCTTAGTGATGATCATCTCCTACTGATCATTCTACTTTTTGAAGTATTTGGCTGCACACTATCTGTTCGACTTCAGTATTGAGAGTTCTGAGTCTCTAATCAGCTAATCTGTGAGCATTTTAGTTAACTTAGTGAAACTGTTAATTCCGCTACAGTCCACTAGTCTCAAGTATTTAATTGGGTGAAATTTTTTAAGGGGATTCATTCAACCCCCCCTTCTAAATCCATCGCACCATACCCAACAAGTGGTATCAGGGCTATTCTCTGAGTATCCAGATCCAACGATCTGTAGAGGATCTTGCTGCATTGGGTGTTATTCTGAATTCTGTGATTATTTTCTGGAGTATCTCTCATTGAGTGCTTACTGTTTTAAATATGTTTGACAATATGCCTCCTCCTTTGGTTTTCGATGGTTCGAATTATAGCAATTAGCTAGGCTGCCTGTTTATCTACATGGACTCCATTGATTCTAATCTGTGGAGTCGTGTATCTGAAGGCCCACACCAGTTACCTCATGATCAGACCAAGTGGTCGAGTGAGGACAGATTGAAAGAAAAGGAAAATATTATGGTTCTTAATATTTTGAGATCTGCTGTCAATACTGATAAATTATTTTTGGGGAATGGCCTGGAGACGTCGCTGGTCGTGGCTGACTCTGGGGCAGGGCGGCTCTGCTCTGGCTGGATCTATCCTCAGGGCGCAGCAGCAGGAATTTGGCACTGTCACGAATAATCTCGGAGTCGGAATGGTGCGGGACCAAATCCAACGCGTCCGTCTATGAGTCTTCTTCAATCTCCGACCTGGAAGGCCTCAAGGAGAGGTCGGAGCAGAGAGATAGAGGGTGAACAGTAGCATGGTATCAGTGCTGATTTTATGTGGATTGACCTGCGCACCCAGGAGAGAAAATTCGGATCGAATAGCTCCGGCCTCCGAATGAAGCTCCGTCGATTGGGTTGGAAGGAGGACTGGTAGGAGGATGCCCCAGCCAAGCGGCGCACCAAGAGGAGCAGAGTTGCGGTCGTAGTAGCTTCTGTAAGCCGTTTCTGGCTGTAGGCCAGATTGGTTCGGCATGTGTCTGTGGAGAACGACTCTCAGGAAGGTGGCACCGTCACGATCACTCCCGGAGTCAGAATGGTGCAGGACCAAAGCCAACGCGTCCGTCTACGAGTCTTCTTCAATCTCCGACTAGGAAGGCCTCCAGGAGAGGTCAGAGCAGAGAGATAGAGGGTGAACAGTAGCAGGGTATCAGTGCTGGTTTTCTGTGGACTGACCTACGCACCCAGGAGAGAAAATTCAGAACGGACACCTCCGGACTCCAAATGAGGCTCCGCCAGTGGCGTTGGACAGAAGACTGGTAGAGAACCACCCCAGCCAAATGGCGCACCAAGGGGAGTTGGGGTGTTGGCTCAGTAGCTTCCACAGCAGGGCTCTAGTCTTCCCATAGATGCCAGATGTGCACTCCGACGAGAACGGACCTCCCAGACAGCCACGAACTCTGATGAAGGCGGGGTCACCTCGGAGTCGAAGCTAACTGGGAGAGCTTTCCGTCGATGTATGGCACTCCTCCAGAAGTCACCGATTGATGCCGGGGCAGGCTCTGTAAGTCAGACCTTAGCTGCTCCCTGTGAACTAAATAGGATGTAGTGGTGGAAGGGGGGAATGTATTCCGTCTTCATCCTACAATGTTCACACAACTGAGGGATATACTGGTAAACAAGGGTCTACTGAAGGACTCACGATATGTCTTCGCAAATGAACAACTCGCGATGTTCCTCTATGCAGATGGGCATGGGGTCCCAACAAGAGCTCTCTGTGAACATTTTCAACACTCTTCCCAGACAATCAGTTCTTATGTGAATCGTGTGATTAATGCATTGGCTTCCCTAATGTCGAAATTCATACAACTACCTACACAAATCAGTGAATGTCACCCCTTCATTCGTGGTAAAGAAAGATTCTACCCTTTCTTCAAGGTAATTACACACTACAATCATCTATTTCACCCTTTCACCCTTATAAATAGTTTTGCTAACATAATTTGGGAATGGCTATGTTATATGTAGGATGCACTTGGAGCAATTGATGGAACCCATGTCCTGGCAATCGTACCTATAGAAGACCAAGGACGTTTTCGCAATCGAAAGCAATGTATAACCCAGAATGTAATGGCTGCTGTAGGGTTCGACATGCTATTTCAATATGTTTGTGTAGGTTGGGAAGGTTCGGCTGCGGACATGAGGGTGTTGAAATGGGCATTGGAGGAAGGAGACTTCACTGTGCCAAATGACAAATATTACCTAGTGGATGTTGGATATGCAAACGCAAGCTCCTTCCTCGCACCATATCGAGGGCAATGATACCATCTTGCAACCTTCCGGGGTCGAGCACATATGCCATATGCTAACAAGAAGGAGAAATTCAATCATTGCCATGCTCAGCTACGCAATGTGGTCGAACGATCATTTGGCGTTTTGAAGATGAGGTTCCAAACTCTGCGAGAGGGAAATAATTATCCGTGGCCTGCACAAAAGAAGATAGTACTTCCATATTGTGTGGTCCAAAATTTTATTCGACGTCAACAAGATTTTGATTGGTATTTTAATAGGGTTGGTTCACATGACGTGGGGATTGACGATGTTGGAGATGATGAGATTCCCAACAACATTCATGTCAACAACTTGGACGTGGCAGCGGGGGAAGTGTTGGGGTGGGGGCAATCAATTACACGCACTACCCTCACGCAGGAGGGGGGATCGCGGGGAGGGGAAACTAGCTATCGACCGTACACCGAGCTCGGATGTCCGATCGAGGTGCAGCCAACTCCTGGATGAAGGTCGAGGGATGCCGAAGGACACCTGAAGGTCTGGCACCGAACTGATGTCATTGGATGGAGATGGCAGCTGCTGCGGCTGGCCTATGCTGTTCGGCCATGCAAAACTGATTGGCGCAGTTGTGGTGCGTCGGCCGGTACGGATGCCGCAGAACTCCAAACGTGACGGGACCAAGTCGTGGACATTGCTGACTGGGAGATATACGAGCCCTCAGAAAATGGCGGCCTTCTGATCACCTCGCTAGATGTGGTCACAGGAACGGCCGGCGTCAGGTTCCTGGATGAACAGCTGGACCAGTCACTGATAGCTATGGTGGAACTTCCAGTGCCGACGTCAGATCGGGACAAGACCACTTGTGTTGGTTCCGTATCATCGAAAGCTGCAACTTTTCAGAAGACTATCCAACCTGAAACTGAGAGAAGAAGGGGGGGTCGGGGCCGACTTGACAGCATCTAGTCCTGGGTGAATAGAGGACTCCGGGTCTGGCACGACTGAGGGAGAATGGACGCCCTGGACAGAGACGATGTCAAAACCAGGCGGGACCACCTCTGATTTGTCGGTGCTTCGGAGAAGAAGAACTCTTGTGAAGAGAGCTCTGACTAAATCGCATAGGGGTTGGTGGTGGAGCTGCTACCAAATGATTCTCAGGTTCAGACCAGAATCTGGCGCGGTCGCACGAGAATGGGCGACGCGAACGGAGCTGAGGTCGGATCGCAGCGGGACCACTTCTGGAACGAATCTGGCTCGATGACGTATGATTCCACAAAAGAGAACTTCAGCTATTTCACACAGTTGGATACCGGGGTAGCCTCTGGAAATGCAACCACTGCTGCAGGTTGGATGTAGAGAGCAGCAGGCAGGACTTCCCACACCACGGGAGGTCGAGGCAGCGACGGGCGACTCCGGGAATGCCGTGGATGCGGTCCCGACTAGTTACTGTGAGTGGCTAGTGGGTTGGCCGAGTGATCGACCATGGTGAGATGTGTATTGCTTGAGGACTCGTGTGCGCTGGTCGTGGCGTGGTCGACCAGGTTGCCGTGGATTTGGATGGCACTTTCCTCCCCTAGAGATGTGGGCCGTGAGCTGTAAGAAGTTGTGTCTCGTGGCTCTGTGGTGAGAGCGGGACCGGGACTGACAGGCGTCCATTTAGAGTAATTGAGATGAGATGGCATTCAATTAGATAATTGATGATGCCCGTGTGCGGAGGTCTTTGATGAGACATTTGGCGTTGGATGGTGATTCTTAGTCTGAGACCAGCATGGGATGGCTCCCCTGTAAGTCTGAGTCGAGTGAGGTAAAGACCGAAGACACCAGGATCCTGTCATGTAGTTTTACCGTACTCCCCTGAGAGGGTAGAGTTGGTGTAAGGTTCGAGATCGGATGCAGTGTCTGAGTGAGAGTCGTCTCGAGGTGCGATATTGGTCTATGGAGAGTCAGTAGATGGCCTCGAGAGTTGTAATGTTTCCTTCGGATCCGGTGGAGGACCAGGAAAGAAGGAAGAAGTTGAGAAAGCAGAGGTTTCCCGTTGATGAGTGTCTGGCGACCAGTGGGTGATCTTTCACAGACAGAAGATGTTGTTGGTGGTTGTGGTTCGAGAATGGCGAGAGCTGTGTGTCGATGAGACCTTGGTGGTCGTCTCCGTAATGTGCCTCCTAGGTAAGATCTGAACTTTGTCGAAGTTGTCTTCTGACAGAGTTGGCACAGTGATATGTCTGGCCATCAGCTTGCCATGTGTGAGGTGATTCTTGACGCTGAGCCGATGATCTGGTTGCGGTCTATTGAGATGGCTGCGTGAGCTGGTGGGAGCTCAGTATTGGCTGCCCAAGTGCAGGGCTTGAGATCTGTCAGCGAGCTGTGGGGCTGACATTTGGTTGGTACGTCGAGCATGGGCGTTGACCGGTGGTTTGTCTCTCGCGACGAGGAGCGTGTGTCCTCGGGGTGCGAGATGGTGGCAGCGGTGCCATGATT
>JANBPO010008364.1:0-33568 GCA_024336825.1 Amorphophallus titanum | reverse complement strand
TAAAAAATTAGATTTTTACAAATATCTCACCTCACTCATTCTCTCTCCTCACTCTCTCGAATCTCTCTCTCTCCATCCCACATTCTCTCTCCTCCACCCCCATTTCCTCGGTTCGCGGTCCAAATGGACCCCGGTCGATGCGTGGGAGGTACCGACGAGACCGACTCTACGCGAGGATCATGTCAGTACCCTTCCTCCCCCAGATCGTGGAGCGTGAAGACGCGTGCGAGCTAGAAGATGACGTGGCCCCCGTCACCCGATCGGCACCAATTGACGGTCTTCGTCGCGCAAAAGGTAGGGGATCGGACTCCTCATCTCGCCTGGAATCCATTGACGCCCTCTGCATCACCATCCATCGCCATCTTCCTCGTTTTCTATGTAATTCTTATTTTGAGTGATTTTGGGGTTTATTCTCCATTTGTGTGCCTCTCTCATTTTCTAGTCCAGACGGCTGCTGATTGAAGCCAGAGAGATACCGTTGGATTGCTCGCGTCGTGAGGATCACGTTGACGCCCACCGTTCCTCGATTCTCGAAGCGTGGAGTCGAGCCGGGCCGTGAGGCGCCGCGTTGCCCTCTCACCGGCTCACCATCGAATCACCATTTTCGTCATCATCCAGGTAGGGGGATGGATACCTTATCGCGTTAGGACACTGCCAGTACCACTTGTGTCGTGGTCCGACGCCCATTGCCTCGTATTTTGTGCGTGTTTCTATTTAATTCAATTTTTAATCTTTTAAGTATTAAATTATCTTTTAATTGTTGAAATCAATTCCATGGGCATTGTATTTCATTTCTAGTGGCATGCGTAGGCTTGAATGATCGGCATGGGTTGGCAGATTAAGTTAGTGTTGTATTCCGCTGCGTCCCCCGTCGATTTCGATCAATCGAGAGGGGTTTTCGATTCTGACCTCCGGAGTTACAAACCCAGGTGACATAATGCGCCTGCCCCGGTGCGTTATGGTCCCTTAACGCATCCCGAGTGGTGCATTATATCGTCCATGTCTGAGTTTCCTGTGGATTTTCATGTTCAGGTGGCTTTAACGCCCGTAGCAAACTTGCGGAGTTTGAATCCAAACCCCCTCCCGGTCGACTGAAATTGACGGGAATCGCGGGGAAACTGGTTTTTCTAACAAACCACCAACATTCCATAACTAAACATGCCACTAAAAATCAAAAGACAATGCTCATGGAGTCGATTTCATGATTTTAAGGCTAATTAACACTAACATGGAAGATTGCAAGAAAATTGAGGAAACTGGCGTCGGACCGCAGCGCATGTGGTATCAGCGGGTTCCTAGCGAGGAGAAGATTCCATCCCTCTACCTCTCACGCAATGGGAACGTCGTTTGAGACACGTGTGGACGAAGGGGCGCCTCGGCTTGACCCGCCTCCACGCTCCGCGAATCCAGGGAAGAAGGGCGTCACCGTGACCCATGCGACACGACCATTCCAACGGTACCTCCCTTGCCTCGGTTAGCGGCCGTCTAGACCAAAATCGAGAGAGAAGAATGATTACCGAGAAATTAGCTTAAAATTTCACAAAATGAGATTTACACGGAAATCGATGAAAATGATGACGGATGGCGACGCATGTGGCGTCAATGGGTTCCTGGTGAGATGAGGAATCCATTCACATATCTATTATGCGACGAAGACCACGAATTAGTGCAGATCGGGCGACGGGGGCCACGCCGTCCTCTCACTCCCACGCGCCTCCACGCTCCACGATCCGAGGGAAGAAGGGGATCAGCATGATCCTCGTGTCGAGTCCATCCCGTCGGTACCTCCCACGCGTCGATCGGAGTCCGTTTGGACCGAAATCGAGTGAGAGGGGAAGAGGAGAGAGAACATGCGAGGGAGAGAGAGAGAGTGAGGGAAGAGAGAGGGTACATGTGAGTTTTATAAAAAAATTTGAATTTGGCGACAGCCAAATGAGTTCCAATCCAATGCGACGGAGTGCTCGATGGAGGGCCCTTATAAGTCCAAGAAAGGTGTGGATCCTAATAGTGTGGAGGGAGGAGGTCCCTCAGCCAAATGACAATGATGATGCAACAGGTGATAGCAACAATAAGGAAATCAACAGCAACACAATATGAATGTCACAGTAAGGCACAACACATCAATATGGTGACAGCAGGAATATGTAGGTGAAAACCAGCAATATGGTAAAGCACTGTAGCAACAATATGTGCGGTCAGTAGGTGGCAGTAACAGGAGCATCATGCAACTAATCAAGGCACACAGGTATAAGATGCACACAATGAACTGGGAGGTGTCACAACCAGTGGCAGATAAACAGGAAAATGACGTCGGTGAGAAAGGACACTAAAATAAATTGCATCGATTCGGATGGACGCTGAATGAAAATGATTTTTTTAAAAAAACATGTAAATAAAAATAATGTCTGTCAGGGAAGACGCAGATAACAAAAATATCAGAAATGTAAATAAGAATGGCGTCCTCCGAAGAAGATGCAGATCCCTTCCGATTTAAGAGGTCTAAGAAAAAGTTTGATCAGCAAGTGTCTTTTGGTGCGGTTCAGTAGTCAACTCCTTCCTTTCAACAGTGCTAGGGTTCAGTAGCGAGTCAGCTGAGGTTGTGTGCGAGGTGTGGTGGGAGCCACCCAGGCAAGCCGTGTTCGATGCCAGTGGTTTATTTTCGTTGTGATCAGTCGGACATGTGGTTCGAGATTGTCTGTAGCAACCTTGAATATTTAAAATAAAATTTTAAATAAAATTATAAATAGTGACTTACATCAAGTCGCCATTTCGTTAAATAACGGCTCTTTGAACAGGCGTTACTTAATCGACTAACGACCCTTTTAAAGGCGTAAAATCATTTCAACCAAACGGTAAGATTCCTACTTGGAATAAGGAAAGTAAATAACGCCCCTTGTTAAAGCGCCAATTAATAAAATGAAGACTCTCCACGAAGGCGCCAATTTACTAACTGACGCCCCAGAACAAGTCGCCAATTAAACAACGCCCCCAGATAAGGCGCTATTTCACCAGGAACCGTAAAACGGAAACCTGTTGCTATGTTTCGTTCGAACCAAGATCTGAGATAGGATACAGAACTATACGGGTAAGGATTCAAACTGGGAAGGGATTAAGATGGGGAAATAATGTTCTAATAGGATTCTTTCCCAGGGAGACCCAACCCCAATCGACTTCCAATGACCCTTAGGACTCTTTACCTTATAAATACCCTGCCCTCAACCCATGAACCCTCTGTTCGTCAACCCCTGCCAGAGCTACGGTAAGGAAGATGGTCTTCCTTTCTGATTAGTTTATTCTCTTCTTCCCCTTCTTATTTATGTTTCCTGTGAGATGCAGGAACGTCGGTAGAAGGAGCTAGTTGAACCCCCTGCTGCCTACGTCTTGCTGTTTCTCCTTCCTCCGGTAAAGAAGCTAGAAGCCTTCCTCTGTTGCAAGCTGCCACGACAAGAGGAGCTGCAATCATCTTCCCTTGCTGTGCTGCTGTTACTCTGTTGGAGCAGAGTATCATTGTCTTCTTCTCCCAAAGTACCCAGTCCATCACCTGGTTAGCATCAAAAGAGGTAGGACTATTTCTCAAGTTCTAGATTAAACTTTAAACTAACAAGATCATGCATGCATGTAGATACCATGATTCTGTTACGTTTATTAGATTTCTGATACACAGATAAATAGCGACCTGACATGAGGCGCTATTTCTGTTTTACACGCCTTCATTCCAGGCGTCAATTAATAGACGACTCCCTTAAAGTCGTTGTTTACCACAGTATTTAATAAATCAACGCATGATTAAAATTTAATAACTTGAATCCATGATAGTTTAATTCTTGCATGAGTACAGTCCTGAAATCCTGTGATTTTTCTCTACATGACCATGTTCCTGAATCCATGATTCTTTTCTGATAACAATACTATTACTGTTCCATGACCATTTACTGTATAAACTGAAATAACGCCCTGACCCAAGGCGTTACATTTAAATTGAACGCCCTTACACAAAGGCGTCATATCATGAAATAACGCCCTTATTAAAGTCGTTAATTTAATTATGTAATATTTTATTCCTGTGATACTTCCTGAAAAATATTTAAAATGATGTAATATTCTGAAAAATGTGTTAAAACAGTGACTGTTTGAACAGTCGTCAAAACTTGAAATAGCGACCCATACCAGGGCGTTGTTTCTGAAAATACTAAAATAACAATTTCCTGAAATCTGGTATAATATTGAATTAATGACAGAACGAACAGCCGCTGGAGTTGACCTGGGGTTCAAATAGGGTTCACGATGCGCGACAAACATGACTCCTAAGACAATGTAGACCTAAGACCACTATAGCCAACAACAACGCACAATGGGGCCACCGACGGCTTGGCAACCACGAAGCCCACACAGATGGGAACACTAAAAATGAGAACAATAAGCTCACGGTCGTCCCTAGCAAGGGAAACGCAGAGATCTGGCTAGTTGAGGAACCTGCCTGGTCAAGGGTAGTCGACTCACTCATGAGCTCAGATGGAGCTGCGGGATGGCTAACTCACTCACGCACGTGGCGGTGACTAAGAGAAATTGGCTAGGCATCCTACCACTCACAAGCTGCGACAGAAAAGAATGAATACTAGTAAAGCAAGTTCCTAGTTGGGAGAAAGAACCGTACCTCCATGCTAGCGCGTGGGGAAGACACCCGGCCAAGTCACACTATCACCCAGTACAAAGTTAAATAAATACAGATCCAAACATGCCCACTCCGGGGATCTGTGACATGGGTTGACGGGCCACGGGTCAGTGAAGCTCAACACCCATGAGGTGCTGCGAGCCAAGGTGGACTAAACCACGCTACCGGGTCGATCTGGATCCACAGCGGGGACGGCATACCGCTGATGCCGAGGCTGGTACCGGGATGACGGATGGCAAACCACAATAGATGGTGACTGCTCCAGGCGAGGACGGCAGCCGGGGAAGCTAGCTTGGGTCCTCGAAGCCTCCGCAAACTGACAGTCTAAAATCTGGCCGGCCTGTACACGTGCAGGCAACCAGTGCAAGGATGGCCCTGGAAGGCGGGTCTCTGGGCACCCTATGGTCACAAAACTTATCGTGGACGTGGGAAGGGATGTCCCTGTAATGCTCGAGGAAGGGGGGCCGCAACGGAGTGCCGAGGACGTCGGGACGACGCCGAAGGTGGATCCCTGTGCGGTCTACCCGATCTGCTGGCAGCAGGGGAGCAGCAGGAAGAGGGGGCCATGACACGACCTTCTAGTCGTCCATTGTGCACGAAATTTGGCATGGACACTGGTGGGGACTTTTGTTTGGTGGGTCTCATTGTGAGGTTGGCCTTGGAATTGCCATTTCAGTATCGACTTGTCCTGTGTCTGCTCAAGTATGGACAGCTTAATTTGAGCCTGATCATCTCCTTATTTTACGGTTGCGTGACTTTAGACCTAATTTCTGTGTCGAGAGCTTTTGTGTACCACGTCTCATCGTGCCATGTCCAATAGCCGATGTATTAAGAGGCTCAATTGCTATTTACAGGATGTAAAGGTAGGCAAAAATTAACACTTTTCCTTGGGCTTCGTGCTGAAGCTGGTGCTTTTCTCTGTTGCACTTAGACTTTTTTTGCTCGGTTGCTCGCTGGACTAGTGCTCGAGGCATGTTACATTGTGATTTTCTGGGATTGCGATGACGCCTAGTGTGTACTGAGATGTGAAGGCTGAGGATCTTTCTGATGCCTTCGTGCATTATTGAGTGTGCAGCGAAAGCGTGTGGGCTGATGACCCACGAGCCGAGGATTCTTTTCGTACAATTCTGTCTAGTCGAGAGAATTGCTTCTTCTCGATGTGACTCTGTCTTAGCTGCATGTGCCTAGACATTGTCGTGATCGTGCTGTTGTCGATCATCTCTCTGGTTTTGGCGTGGCAATTGCGAGTGTTGGGGAAATCGTCGGCTTTCCTGCTGATAAAGTACCCTCTACTCTACATTTCTTCTCATGGGTGTTGTGCTCTCGAGGCGTGTTCGTAGTCCTTGAGATGTGTTCCCCGAGATTGTGGTGTCTCTTGTCATTTTGCGATCGATTTCAATTGTTGTGGGTCTTTCCTTGGTGAACAGCCTGATGCATGACTCGCTCCCTGTAGTCGTGTGTTCAGCTGCCGCGTGTCTTGATGTGACCCTACTTGCAGTGTGTTCCGTAGTTCTGTGTGCTGTACGGAGATAGAATCCTACATGTGCTGTTGTCGTTAGCAGTTGTTTCCGTAAGTGCTATTTTTGTGTGATTCAGTGTTTATGTGTTGGACCATTGTCTTGTCAGTAGCTGGCTGTGCTCCTTTTCCCAGTGGAGTAGCTCGCGACTCGATCAACGTTATGAAACCGAACCAAACCGAATTCGGCTTCAAACCGAATCGAACCAAACTGATCAGTTCGATTTTTCGATTTGAACCGAATTATGAACACCCCTAGGCAAAGGTGTGGATCTTCTTTGGCAGAAAGAGGAAAGGCAAGAAATGTCCCATCATGCGTGTCAGTCTGTTTTACGCGAAAAACACACAAAATCAAATTCGAGGGTATTGGTGCATGCATTTGTAGCTATTTAAGTAGCATGCACATTATTGATTCCGCGGATTTAAGTTTATCATACAATTTAGGGTGCTGGATACTTTCCCACAGACCGTAGTCGATGTTTATTTATATTGGAGAAAGTCTGAACACCCTTGATTAACTGCCAAAGTAGTCATTGATCTTCACAATATTGGTCGTGATATTGAGGGTATATTTGCGACAGCACTAACAAACACACTTGAAAGGAGTGAGGGCATTTGTGCCACCAATGTGAGTACCATGGTGATTTTGGCCCATGTCAGGGTTTAGGAATAGCTTGATGATAGTGGGTGTTTATTTGCAGTTTGGTACTAGCTGTGATTTAGTTCAGCACTGGCTAGGGTTCAACATAGTTTTGACACTGGCTAGGATTTTGGCGTAGTTTGGCACTGGCTAGGATTTGGCATAGTTGGCATTGACTATGGTCTTAGCACAGTTTGACACTGGCGAAGGTTTTGTCACAGTTAGGCATCGACTAAGGTTTATTAGCATTTTGGCACTAAGGTGGATTTATTGGCAGTTTGGCACTGGAGAGAATTTTTCGACAATTTGGCACCAGCTTGATCGGTGGCCCAGTAGCCTAGGGAAGTCCATTTCTATCGAGTTGTCGGGTCTTTCTGTCCGTAGATGACATACAAATGCGGGCCTCCCCATGTAAGAGGGGTATTTACATAATTACAGAAACCTAAGGGTATTTTTGTAACCCTAGACCATTCTTAAAAATATAGAATATTTCAGCCCATGGAGGGCTTTACAAGCTCTCCCTTGACGAATTGTTGACTTTTACAAGACTTTCTTGCATAAATGCGTGCATGTTTCTTGGCTTGAATGTATGTTTTCTCTGTGTCTCGTAGAAGATTAGTCTCAGGGCCTATTCAAGGTAATGAGTTAGGCTCGAGCACAATGTCCCGGAGACCACCTCATCCCAGGGCTTCCTCTGCTTGCTCCCCTCATACCCCCATGAGTCCTGGTGGGCATTTTCCCTCCTTTGCTTGTCCATTGTTCTTCTGGCAGAGGAAGCTCCCCTGGCACTTTGGTTTAGGGCCCATTTAACTTAATCGATAGTGTCCCTGAATGGATTTCGCAGGATAAACCCCTCTCTTCGGCCGTCAAGGCACCTCCTACTCCTCGTGTTCACCTCTGGTTCATTCAAGCTTGGTCCAGTGGGGTTGCTCAGCCCTCATCCGACAGCTCCTCTCCCTGCCTTGACCCAGTGACGTCCCTAACATCCCCATATCTTCTTTATTCTGATGGGATAGCCTATTCCCTCATCCGGTGGTGCCCCCCCATCCTTGATCCGATGGCCCTGCCCACCGCATGACCTAGTGACTCAAGCCACACTCAATCTAGTGGCTCACCACCACCCTTGATCCGGTGGCCCTATCCACCGTGTGATCCGGTGGCACCCCCCACCCGCTCAATCCAGTGGCTCACCATCATCCTTGATCCGGTGGCTTTGTCCACCGCGTGATCCAGTGGCACCCCCACCCGCTCGATCTGGTGGCGCCCCCACCTCCTCGATCCGGTGGCATCCTTGCCTTCTTGATCCACTGGCATCACCACCGATCCGGTGGCCTCACCACTTCCCTCGTCTGGTGGCATCACCACTGATCCGGTGGCCCTGCCACCCTCCTGATCCAGTGGCCCTGCCACCCTGCCTTCTTGATCTGGTGGAGACCTCTTCCCAGCTCTATGTCTTAACCATGGGACAGTGTCTTCTGTTCGCTGGTTTGTGGACTTTCTCAAGGTGTTGCCTCTTCCGTGTGCACCTCTGGGACACGTCACTCCTTGTGGACACGTACCCGCTTTACCTCTTCCACATCTGGGTCTGAAGAGATGCTATCAAATTTTTGCCATACATGCACTACCCTCGCGCAGGAGGGGGGAACAAGGGGAGGGGAATCCAAACGGCCGATCTGCACCACCTTGTCGGGATGACGCCTGCTTGTTCCATACCGTATGCCTAGCTCCGACGTCCGAACGAGGTGCCGTCAGTGCTTGGACGAAGCTTGGTGGATGCCAAAGAACTCCTATGATCTGGACGCCGATCTGAGGTCTCTAGAAGGTGGGGAAGGTCGCAGTGGAGGGCCTGCACGGTTCTATCTTGCCGGATAGGTTGGCGTGGTCAAGGTGCGATGACTGGTGCGCTCACTGTAGAGCTCTAAATGCGACAAGACCAACTCGGCGTGGTAGAAGACAGAGGGAACTACATATCCTCAGAAGCTGGCCACTGTCGGATCACCGTGCCGGTCGTGGTTGCCGAAATGGTCAGCTTCTGGTTCCTGGATGAATAGTTGGATAGGTCGACGATGGCTATGGTGAAATCTTCTGTGCCGATGTCAGAACGAGACGAAACCACCTGGGTTGGCTTCGTATCGTCTAGGGTCACGACTTTGGAGAAGACAGCTTGGCCCGAAACAGAGCGAAAGATGGGTTATCAGGGCCGACAAAGTTTTCATCGGTCCTAGACAGACAGAGACTTCCAAACCTGGCGTAGTCGCAGAAAAATAGGCACCCTGGGTGGAGGCATTGTCAAAATATGGCGGGACCACTCTGGATCGTTGGTGACTCGAAGACGAGGAACTCTTATGAAGGGCGTTCTGGCCGATTCGCACAGGGGAAGATGGTACTGCTGTTGCCAAGAGGTCCTCAGAAACCAGTGCGATTCTGGCGCAGTTACATAGAAACGCCTGACGTGGTTGGTGCCGATGTCAGAATGGTGCGAAACCACCTCTGGTGTGAAGAGGACTCGGAGATGAACAAACTCACAGAAGGAGGTTGGGCAGATTCTCATTGTAGATGTCAGTGTAGACTCTGCAAACTCAGCCAAACTTTCTACTACAGATCTATGAGCAGCAGGACAAGGAAAATCTTCAATGTCGATGACGAGGATGATGCCGTGCACACTCACTAGAATGGGCTGCTTCGGCCACCTTCCAAGCTTCATCATCATCTAAGCATCTCATGAGCATTCCATTGATAGCACGCATGTACAGCTCTCTAGCAATGATGGTGTACTTCGAGGTGGCTCTTTTGATTGCCTTACGTTGCTCGGTATTTGCCCCTTCCGGGAATGATCCATCTTTGCAATACAACTCGATTTCATGGTACCAAGGTAGTTCTTCTTCCTCAAGGATCTCTTCCAGTTCCGTCAAAGATACTTCCTTCAGATCTTCCTTCTTAGCCCTTGCCTCTACAGTTTTCCTAAGGTTGGCGTACCAAGGATCCTAAAGAGAGGGTGCGTCCAGTCTCTAAATGACGATAGTCTCAGTGCTCTGACTGAGAGGGAAAGATAGGGAGGAAGCGAGTGACGCTAGTGCATCGGCTAGAATGTTTTGAGATCGGAGACTATGGATGTAGATCAACTTGCAGAATTACTTAGCTAGAAGAGTGACCAAATCCTGATACGGCTTGAGCTTCGGGTCACGAGTGTGGTAAGTAGACAGAACCTCTCACAGGACAAGCTGAGAGTCTCCTATAATCTTTAAGTGGCATGCACCTAGGAGGTAGGTGTGCTTTAAATCGGCTAGGAGAGCTTCATACTCGGATATGTTGTTGGTAGCAGGAAATCAGAGCTGATAAGTGAAGGGAATCGTCACCCCTTCCGGAGTGAGAAGAACAGCGCCTATCCCTCGGCCTTGAGAATTGAGCGCACCATCAAAGTGCAGAGGCCAGAAGGGATGATGAGTGATGACAGAGAGATGCTCATTAAGAAAATCATCCTGAATAGAGTTAGTGCAGGGAATAGGAAGATGTGCAAGATGCTCAGCGATGGCATATTTTTTGACTACCTTTTGAATAACGAACGTGATGTCGAATTGAGAGAGGACGCTCTGCCAGCGAGCTAACCTACTAGAAAGGACAGGATTTTTTAAGAGATAGCGGATCAGGTCTATTCTAGAGATCAACCTAACTGGGTGGGCTAGGAAATAGTGTTTAAGCTTCTGAGGCTTAAAAAATCGTGTCAAAAAAATTTAAATACTTTTCCGGAGTAGCTCTAAGATGACCAAATCGAAATCGGTGACGGTCGGGTGGGTGTGAGCAGGCATTGTGGAGAGGCAGTGCTGGCCAAATGGGACCACACTGGATGGAGAGTTGTGGCTAGGTATGAGCAGGCAGTGTGGACTACACAATCACAGTAGAGCTGCGTGGGAAGCACATGAGTGGTGGATGGGGTCGTGGTGGTAGGAGGTTAATGGGGTCGACGCTGCAGGCAGGGGGGCAATGAAGGTGGTTGGTATGCAACTTCGTAGTTGCTGGGCCTATGAACAAACATAAGAGGAAGAAGAGGAGGAAGGGGGCAATAGGCTGAAGGAGAATGGCCAAGGGCGAGAGGGGTTGGGGTTGACGGTAGTTGGTTGCAGGGTCTGGGAGCAAATATGTGCGGAAGAAGAAGAGGAAGGGGGAAACAGGCGATGGAAGAAAAAGAGGAAGGTGTGGCAGGGATCCCGATGGTCGGCGATGGGGCTGGCAGGTGGCGCGTGTTTGCAGGAAAAAGAAAGGGGGAATAGAGCGAGCACGTTGGAGGCGGTGCAGATGTAGCCCGCAGTGGTGGCGACAAGGCTGCAATTGTCATCGTTTGCCGTGGAGGGCAGGCGGAAGGCGAGAGGCGATGGCGGCTCTGGGGAGTCGCGGGGGCCGCGGTCTTGTTCACGTGTTGAAGCAAAGGGGAGGCTACTATAGTGGGGAAGGAGGGCGGGAGAGGCGGTCCGACGGCGAGCAGGCGGCGGGGGCGGGTGAGGCTGACAGAGAGCACGGCTAGGGTTTTACTGAGGAAAAGAATGAAGAATGAGAGGGAGAAGATCGGGGGACACGCGGGGTGGCGAAGGAAGACGAGGGGGAAGAAGGCATCGAAGCTCGGGTGACATTTTTGCCGCCATCGAGGTCAAGCTCATTGCGACGTTTATTCTTTTTTTTTTAATTTTTTTTTCAATCGACTTATTGTTACGTTTCAAAAAAAAGTGAAACTATTTCTAGACTCTATACTCACGTTTACAATCTACCAATAGAGTAAACCCCAGCTAACCATGTGATAGGAAGAAGGAAGACCACCAGAAAGAAGAAACCAGATGCATCCACTGACGCCTTACACTGCGTCTCTAGCACCTCGCAGTCAAGCTTATGACAAGTGAGTGACACAACAGTACCGCACCGAGTAACTAGTCAGAGTAACACTCATCAGCGTTAGTCCAAGCCTCTGACCACGTGTGCACACACTGACTCATCGCCCTGAGTCAGGCCTCTAGCTAGTTTTCCCTCCCAGTAGGACGCTACAGACTATGCGAGAGGGCCCACGAAAACTAGCTTAAAAATCGTACAACGGGAACACTCTGCCACCTCTCCCAGGTGGGCCGACACGGACGTCGACGGGCTACGACTAGTGGTTCCATCACAAGGAAAGAGAAAGTTACTCTTTTGGGATGTAAAATAATACTATAGTGTACAAAATACTTTAAGCGTGGCATGTATGAATCATGAAATGCCTTAGAAATTACATAAACAATATTTTGAAATCTCCAGGTATATAATGGATCAGGACCACCCCGTTATATACCATAACGGACTGGGACAGGATCGTTATACTCAACAGAACTTATAAAAATCCACAGTCAACAGGGACTATAACGCACCCGGGCAGGCGCGCTATAGGACTATAACGCACAGGGGTAGAGGCGTTAAAGTCAACAGGCACACAACACGACCGACAGGGGCTATAATACACCATAACAGGCGCGTTAAAGACACCTAAACTCGAAAATCCACAGGAAACCTACATTTTTCATGCATGATATAACGCACCCATATCGGGGCGTTAAAGAACTATAACGGACCTACTATGCACCGCTATACAAACCACCTTACTAGGTCAATGGTCAACTGACCAGTCAACGATAAAATAACGGACCTAGAGGAGTCTGTCACAAGGGGAATAACGCACCTATACAGGCGCACCAAATGACTATAACGCACTGGGGCAGGCGCGTTATGTCGTCTGGGCTTCAAGATTTCGGAGTTCGAAATCGAACCCCCTCCCGATCGACCGGGTACAATGCCTCACCATATTATTACAACTCCCCGGGAGACTAGTACTTTTTGGGTGCTCCTCTCAGGACCAGACCGGGCCCTTAAGATGCGTTGGCATTGATATCATGGATCCAAGATCCCAAGTTATGTCTAGACATTTAATAGATTCGGCCAGGAGATATAAGTTCTCAAGATGTGACTTAGAATAATTAAGAATATTCCAGGGTTTAAATAGTACGAACCACACATGGCTCGACTACCGAGGCACACAAGAAAAACCTAAGAAAATGATTGCTGGAAGGTACGCGGTCACCTTTGGGCCGCTGAACCGAACTGGGGAGTCTACAATGAGCCGTTCATTGTAAGAAGGAAAGGAGCCCATGACGAAGGGTACACGGGCTGGATTGGGCCGCGCAATAACTGAGCGGTCAGACGATGGTCCATTCCGATCACTAAACGGTCCAATCTTGGCCATTCAATAAATGGGCCAAGTGAATAGAGAAAGATACCCAAAAGGGCTCCTAGGTCGCCATAGGCATGGTGGAACTGAACCAAGGTTCAGCCCATGGTTCTTAGGTCAACTTAGAGGCTTTCTTGGTTGACTTAACATGGCATGGTCAAAGAATAATCAAGGATAATTGACCAGCAAGACTTGGCACTCAGCTAGAGTTACACGGTCTCCACTGGGTCGCTCCAAGAGTAACACGGTCCAATTCTGGCCGTGTAAAACTCAGACGGTCTAATGTGGTCCGTGACACAGAACAGGGGCAATCCATGCAATTCGATCGAGTCAACAGGTGCAGGACTTGAGATACAACCTGCCCGGCGTCCTAGTGGGAATCTCAGGCTCGCGGGGACTTACGGAGGTCGCATAATGGAGGTCCTAGTCTGACGGAAGGAGTATCTGGCGGAGAGTTCCAACCATTATAAGAATTAAGGGCTAGAAATCAACAGAAAATGAATATACGGCTGTCAGTCAACTCCACCAAAGTGGAATGGCTGTCAGAACATTCCTATTAAAATTTTTCCTTTTCATTGTAACATGATTAAGGTTATGCATTCACAAGTAACAATGGGTTGCCTTCCGAAGCTACATCGGCGCGGCGTGCGGGTGCATACCTACGTCTCCCACTCGCCTTCGTCACCGGTCAAGATCGGCATCTTCACGCTGATCAAGTGAGCTTCTGGCCCCCTCTCCTTGCTGGCTTAACTCTACTTAGCTTAGTATTGTTTCTAAGTTGCACCGTCAGCAGTGAGGAGAGTGCTCGTTCCAACTGTCCATCAAATTGTGTGACCACTGCAGAGTGAGTTGAGAGAGCAACCCTACAACCCAAGCCCTCGGCATGCTGGCCGTCGGTGAAATTGGGCATCCCGAACCCTTAGGGGTTCAGTCTCAAGCTAGCCAAATCCCGGAATAGCGAGGACCCACTTCGGACCCTCATCCCCCATCACCGATCCACCTACAGACCCGGGTGTGCGCTACGCGAGTGAGTCTGCTAGAGTGGGTCGGCCGACTCGGTTGTTTGCTTGCAATTTAAGTCCAAGGAGTGATTTCACATCAAATTGGTATCAGAGTTATAGGGTGTGTCACATCAAATTGGTATCAGAGTAAGTTTTAGACTTATCTCTACGAGTCTAGTCCTAGGGCATTGGCATTTGGGTCTCCCTGGCATCATGTATTCCATTGCTCCTTTGCATGACCACCCTAGGGAGACACCCCAAGTGCCCATGGACCGATATATCACTGCCATCAACAATATTTGTGATCAGCTAGATATTCCCACCCGACTTGACCAGGTTGAAGTATAAAGGAACTACGGCCCTAGAGCACGGCCCCCACGGGATAAATTTGGATGGGAAGTCTATGAACCACCACCTAGGAACCATGGTCTTAGAGCTCGATCTCCGTGGGATGGGTTTGGCATGGACGGAAGGGACTATGATCCTTATTATGACTATGAGAGGCCCCGACATTACAGGCGTGAGGAAAGGCATCCCCGGGATAACCTGGATAACCATCCCTTAGGAAAGATGCAGTTCTTTAGGCCCCCTAGGTTCACTCTTCCATCAGATGGTCCCAAGGACATAGGACTCCGTCCTAACCCAGCCCCTTTTATGGGCCCTAGAAGCTAGGTGACTCAATGGGAGAGAGGGTGGGGGCCTCGCTGGACCTACTTGGCCTTTTTACAAAGAAACCAACTAATTCCTAATGACTAACCCATTGTCTTGTAATGCCTTACACTTGCAAAACCCAATTGACTCAAGGATACAAATGCAAACTAAAAAAAATGTTAGATGCCTGGTGTTGATTCCCATCAATTTTTCCCGGGTGGGAAGAACTCGACCCTATAGAGTAAGGGGTGCGGCTACTCGCCCCTGTGGATCTGTGGCTCGGCTCGGGTGATTCACGTGTCATCGAATGTGGGCCGTACTCTCCACTGTACCAGGTAGCATGGGTACGCTCCACTCCTAATAATCATCACATGCTCATCCTGTATATGTTCTATATGCTCACACTGTTGTGGGAATGAGGCCAGTGGTGGACACTCAGGGGTGGAGTCACTCTTAAAGGGGAGGAGATGGCTCGAAGACTCACTGGAAATCACCGCTAGGTCCCTATAGGTGACTAGATCCGAGACATTGAAAGGTAGAGCTGATCCCATATTTATCAGGCAAGTCCACATTGTACGCATGAGATTTCACTTGCCTCACCCTCGAAAGGGACTGGCACCTGCAAGCTTGCATTAGACCGACTGGACTTGACGTATGCAGACTCTAAACAAACTGTACAAATAAATGAAAAGGAGACTCACACATGACCTTAAACTGATAAAATATGCAGTGGTGGTCTAGGACACCCATATGTGTGACTTGCATACATACAACGCAATCAAATGTTGGTGGAATCATGAAATCCTAGACATCCTAATATGTACCACTCATGCATTGACGTCCCTTTGGGCTTGGGAGGTTTCGTAGGGTCAGGAGAGCCAAAGTTACTTTCTCCATTACCCCAATGAATGGGCTCCTTGTTACATGTAGTTTGACTAGCTCGATAGGTAGGCATGTGATAGTGAACTTCTTTGGAGAAGTGGAGTAGATAAGGTGGGTCAAGAGGCTCACTAGGGAAGGGGTCGAAGGGATCAAAGAATGTGTGACCGAAATAAATAAACGAAAAAGCTATCTATCCTAACAGTACCGTACTACTGAATCTCGGTCCGTCAAAACTCGAGTCCATACCCGCTAGTAGATAGGAGCACCACCCACTAGAAGAACGATCGGATACGTCACCTGACGTCTTACACCGCGTCACAAGTGTCTAGCTACAAGGCCCCAGGCGGAGACAAGACACACTCAGTAACCAAAGTACCACAAATAAGGACTAGCTAAGGTCACACTTGTCAGCGTGGGTCCGAACCCTCAGCCTCGTGTGCACACTCAGACCATACGCCATAGGCATGTCCTCTAGCTGGTATTTTCCCCTAAGCCCGGACTAGGCTGTATGTGGGAGCCTTGCGGTAACCAGCCTACTCACCACCTCTCTCGGGTCAGCCACTCCACCACTCTCGGGTGGGTCAGCACGCGCGTGTCGTAAGAAGGTTAAGACTAGTGGACGTGATACCAGAAGGAAGAACTGACTCACGGAAACCATTATCGAAGAAACGGGACGGCACACACTCGGTGCAGCACAGAGCCTGACGGTCCAACCTTGGGCCGTCACAAGCTCTGGCGGTCTATCCCTAGGCCGTCACAGCGGTCTGGCGGCCCAACTCAGGTGCGTCAAACACTCGATGCAAAATCAGTTGTGACGCGCCAGCCCTGGTGCGTCACAGTCTCTGACAGACCACCTCTGGTGCGTTAGAAGGCGGAATGAAATTGGCTGTGACGCACACCTCTTAGGGCGTCATAGCCTCTAACGGTCCTACCCAGGCGCGTTAGAAGCTGGGAGCTCTGACGCTCCCCCACAGGTGCATCACAAGGCCCTGACGCACCCACCCTGGGGCGTCACAAGCCAATTGATGAAACAGGCTCTGACGCACTACCCTTAGCACGTCACAGTGCCTAATGGACCAATCCTAGTGTGTTAGGTGACGGGATACGTCAACTCTGATGCACCCTTAGAGGGGCGTCACAATGTTGTAACGCGCCACCTTGGGCACGTCACAGCACATGTGACCCCAACTGTCAGAAACCAATCCTCGGATCAGCAGCTCATAGGTTCTCTGCACTCCACGTGTCATACTTGGCACATCCTATTAGCTTTGGATCACGTGCCCTCCTTATTATCCATGAAAGGATATAAGGACAAAAAATTCCCTTTGATGATTTGCCATTGGACGAACGGATGAATGGGGTCCATGTGAATAAGTGTGAAGGTTTTAACGTAGGCAGCATCAACGCCAAGCCTCTATTGCGTTGACTCATGCCTGATATCCACCGACCCTTGTCTTGGCAACGTCGACCTTTGTCTTGAACTCCATGAAGGCTAGACAACTACAGTGGCTTCAAGTGTAGTTACTTATGCATTGAAGATTTTTGATCAGCTGCGTCCACGCTGCCGTGCAATAGCGTTAACGCAGCCTTCATGGACACATAGATAGCATCGACCTTAGTCCATGAGCGTCGACCTCTGGCGCTGAAGGCTTGAAGGCTTCTTCATTGCTGCGTCTACGCAACCTACAGCTGCGTTGACGTCGTGGTGTAGCAAGACCCTCAGCTACACCAACCTTCAGCTGGCAAGGTTGACCTTTGTGCTAAATTCAATGAAGACTGTGTTGGCGCAGTATATCCATGGCATTGACGCATTGGTGTCTTCTTTGTTGCTATCTTTGAGGCTATGAAGACTTGAAGGCTACTGAACAGCTTGAGCCTATAGCATGGATAGACTTGAAGGCTTTGAAGGTTCCTCTACTCTCTGCTCTGCTGCATCCACGCTGGAGCCTGCAGCGTGGACCCTTGAAGTAGTTACTGCTGTACTTGAAGGCATTGGTCTTCACATAGCAGACTATTGCGTCTACGCTGCAGTGCTACAACGTTAACGCATTGGTCTTCAAGAGCCTGACCAGCATCGACCTTTGCCATCAAAGGTCGACCTTTGGTCTTTGCTTCATTCAGCTTAAGCCTCAATGTGTAGACTCTGTCTCCAATAGCGTCCACGCAGTGTAGTTGTAACACACTTAAACCTTGCACAAGATTACACTATTAGGCATTAGATATATAAGGCATGCACAGCATAAGGTATTGACAAGCTATAAATCAAATCACATACTACCTCAATCATGGGCTCCTCGATACATGTAATAAATGCCTCAGAAATAAAAGAGTGAGAAGCACCTGAATCAAATAAAGCACGGGCTGCACAACTAAAAATAGTAATCGTACCTTCGACGAGATTCGAAGCTACAACCTCTGCTCGAGAAATGTGAGTCACCTTGCCTTTCATCTTCCTACTGGTGGCTGCAGAAGACTGATAAGAAGATGTTGCTGAAGCCTGAGAGGGCATCTGTTGAAATTGCTAGACGGCTGCGGTGGTGGGAGTGGAGGTCTGAACTGAGACTGAGATGGCTAGGATGGAGCTGCAGAAGTAAACTACACTAGAATCAGTCGCATCGGATAGTCTCTCACTACATGACCTAGCTGATCACATCGAAAACATACCACTGGCAATGAACATGGTCTGCCTGGGTGACTACCACCACATCGCGCGCAACCTTTTGATTGACTCCTTGCAGAACTCTGCCACTGCTGGAAAGATGAAGCTGACTACTGATTAGCACCAGACGAAGTCTGCCGATCAAATCATCTTCTGGATCTCCTCTTGCTCTTGTATGCCTTAAACTGAGACCTGCCAGAAGAAGTTGCACCGCTAACTTTAGAAGTGGCAGAAGGAAATGCAGGAACAGGAGGCAGATAACTCGGAAGAACTTGAGCTATCGGCTGAACCGATAATGCCGGAGAAGGGACAAGGGACCTTGCCAAATCTAGTTCTAATGCTGCTGCTGCCTGATAAACTTCAGTCATAGTGGTAACTCGGGCAACAATCAGTGGCTGCCTCAACTCAGCATGGAGGCCTTGTAGAAATTGTTCTGTCTTCAGAGCCTCATTAGCAAGAATATGGGGCGCATAACGATCCAATTCCAAGAACATGTTCCGATACTCGAGCACCGACATTCCTCCTTGAACAAGCTGTAAAAACTGATGTATTTTATCCATGCAGAGATAAGCCGGGCTGAAAGTAGTCTCGAACGAAGCCACGAATTCGGTCCAAGAAATCTGACGGAGTGGGCGAGATTGGAAAGAAATGACCCTTATACTTAGGTACTAGACTCAAATAAAAGGAAAATTACATGATTTATGACTCAAATAAAATATAAAAATCACATAGATTGATTCATAAAAATGTGGAGAACACAATGACGCAAGCCGTCGATCCATCCGAGCTTTGCAAAATGTGGAGGGTAAGTGATGCCCCCATCAGTTCGGCTCCTCAGCACTCTGCTCGAGCCATCAATCCCGAGCTCCCACCGAGCCAACTCCGCACAGGGGCCTCCTAGCCCGGGGGTAGGGCTCCCTAGCACCCCGTTCGGGCCTCCCGACCTGAACCACAGAAGCACGACCGCCTCGCCCGGGTCTCCAACCCTGGCACGAGGCGTCCTAGCATCCAGACCAGTCGTACAACTCTGGGGCTTCCCGCAGACGACGTCTGTTACGAGTGGTCCACATCAGGCCTTGGATCTCTCGGCTCTACCTTGGGGGCATTCCTCCCACAATTCGACAACGTCGATCCCTAGCACAAGTCTGCCTTTGTGGGACGTAGTGATCTCGATACGGACTGAGCGCCCTCTGTAGGGCCTTTCGGTCCTGCCAGCTCCCAGTTCAGGCTCAAGGCCTAGCGTCACCGGCATTCTGGTACCCCCTGCAGTGACAACTTCAGGCGCGGATGCATCGCGATGAGCGTCCGCAACACTACTGTCAGCTCGGGCGAAAGCCTACACTCAAGCAGCCCAGCCGTCGGCCGTCACTACAGACTTCGCGTCTTGGGGGTCTACCCCAGTATTCCCAATGAATGGCTCTATGCCACCAACACCCGCAGGCTAGGTTTTCTCGGCCTACCACCTTGGAGCAGAGTCATCTTCCGCTCCCCAGAAGAAGCACCGTCGTAGCTGTAAAGGCGAGCGACCCATTGCTACCACCAGCAACTCTGGCAAGACCATTCTTGTCGGAGACTTACGAATTTACCTGGATGGGGGCGAACCCATTATTCCTCTGGAACGGATCGTCCCTACGGTCCCCATCACCTAGCGCTTTAGCCTCCTCCGTCGAACGCATGAAGACAATGTGGAACTAACACATTTCCCTTGCATCTCAGCATCACCTAGGCCTTAAATAAAAGTCAGTCGACATTGGCCCTAGGATCACACTGTGCAAAGGAGTGGCGACCGATCTTGTCGATGGTGACAAGGGTCGAAAGGGTAGCAACCGATCTTGCCAATGGTGGCAAGGGTTGAAAGGGTAGGTGATCGATCTCGCCGATAGTGACGAGGGTCGAGAAGGTAGTGATAGATCTTGCCGATGGTGACAAGGGTCGAAAGAGTGGCCGGTCTTGTCGATGGTGACAACGACCGTAAGGGTGGCCGGTCTTACCGATGGTGACAATGGTCGAAAGGATAGTGACCGATCTTGCTGATGGTGACAAGGGTCGAAAGGGTAGCGACCGATCTTGCCAATGGTGACAAGGGTCGAAAGGGTGGCCGGTCTTGCCGATGGTGACAAAGGTCGCAAGGGTAGTGACCGATCTTGTCGATGGTGACAAGGGTCAAAAGGATAGCGATCGATCTTGCCGATGGTGATAAGGGTCGAAAAGGATAGCGACCGATCTTGTCGATGGTGATAAGGGTCGAAAGGGTGTGGCGACCGATCTTGCTGATGGTGACAAGGGTCGAAAGGAGTGGCAACCGATCTTGTCGATGGTGACAAGGGCTGAAAGAATAGCGACCGATCTTGCCGATAGTGACAAGGGTCGAAAGAGTGGCCGGTCTTACCGATGGTGACAAGGTCCGAAAGGGTAGGTGACCGATCTCGTCGATGGTGACATGGGCCGAAAGGGTAGGTGACCGATCTCGCCGATGGTGACGAGGGTTGAGAAGGTAGCGACCGATCTTGCCGATGGTGACAAGGGTCGAAAGGATAGCAACTGATCTTGTCGATGGTGACAAGGTTCGAAAGAGTGGCCGGTCTTGCCAATGGTGACAAGGGCTGAGAAGGATGGAAGAAGTAGAATGACGAATGAGGGTGACCTCACTACTACATCATCATTTTTTCCTTTTTTTTTATACATCACATTACCGACTTAAGTGCCCTTTCTGGTTTTCACCGAAGTCATCCCCCTCTTGCTAAGAAGACAAAGATACGAGGCGGCAGGGGTTGAGCAGGGACACTGGCCTCCCACTCTTCCCCTCCCCTGCTACATTTCCTCTCTCTCTCCTTTTCTTACTCTCTTGCTCTCTGGGGATCGCCAGGGGAAGCTCTCCTTCTTCTTCTTCTCTTCTACTCTTCTTCTCTTCTTCTTGTTGTGTCTTCTTCGTTCTCTTCTTTTCTTTTTTTTTTGCTGGTGAAGAGGCCCTTTTATTCTCCCAGTGGCGGGAGTCTTCGAACACATCCGACGGAGGTGGGAACGTGGCCATTAATGCAGATTTGACCCTGGTTGTCCCGGGTGATAGAGGGTAGGCAGCGTGGCTAGCTCTCCGTTTGACACCTCAGACTGGCCACTGCGCGCCAAAGATCTTTAGGACGTGGCCATAAGATTTGGTCTGTGCCAATATAGGGGTGTGCCGTTGAAGGGGCATGAAGCGTGCCGTTGAAGGCTATGCAAAGCTTTCTTAAAGGAGTGCACGAGTGTCCCGCTGAAGGGCCTTTTGTAGCATGCCGTTGAAGGCCACTTGATGGTGTGCCATTGAAGAAGGCACAGGGTGTGCTATTGAAGTCATTTAAAGTGTGCCGTTGAAGGCACTTGAAGTGTGCCGCTGAAGGGGCATGAATGGTATGCCGCTAAAGGGGCACAGGGTGTGCCGTTGAAGAGGGCACAAGGGCGTGCCGGTGAAGCCTACGCCAGGCACGCCGTTGAGGGTCTGTTGGAGCGTGCCGCTGAGGACAACGCAGGAGTGTGCCGGCGAAGGGCCAGGAGGCGTGCCGGCGAGCGCTGCGCGAGGGCGCGCCACTGAAGGGGCAAAGGCCGTCGTTAAGGTGGATTTCTGGGCCCATTTTGGACCCAATTGACGATCCACCTGGTTCTCTTCGGGAGGCCCACCAGTAATGAGTCTCCCGGGGTTGGTTTCTCTTTGCTGTTGTGATTCCAGAGACGGCTCCATGGCAGCATGTTGTTTGTTCGGAGAGTTCGGACGGGACGTGCTCTCCATGGTCTCTTCGGTTGAAATTGTTATTGCATTAGTGTGGCTCCATACTTTAACCATTTCTATTTGAATGAGTCCACATAACTCTTGATCTCAGTAACTTGTTCATCAAGATATATGTCGGCCAACTTTCTCGATGTAGGTGGTTGCACGTGTAACCCAAGACCCTGTACTTCTTAAAACACTGGCTTGTAGTAAGGGTTGTTGGCTACATTGAAAGGCAATCCCGCATGGTGCCACCATTTTGCAACGCCTGTCCGAGTTTCCATTTTGGCCCCTTCTGGTCATATGTATCATCCATCCTCGTTTGATTGTCATACTCTCGGGATAGTGCACCAGACTCTACATCTTTGATGTTGATCGATTGTGTCCTTTTTCTTTGTCAATCCAAGTCACCAGTGAAGACACTCCCGATGCCCCGTGGTTGTCGAGTAGTAGATGAACCACCACTGGCTAATGCTCCGATCCTTACTATCTCGCGGCTTTGGAGTCTTGTCTCCTCTAGATGTGTTGTCTCATCTCTACTCAAACATACTACCTCACGGAACTGCGCTTCATATAGATCATTCACTGTGACATACACATTACGCTGGTGAGTACGCGTTTGTTCTACGTCACTGGCTATCCACGCGCATTCATCCTCGTCGTCGTCGCCTGCTCTTCCACTGAACGTCGCTTCATCCCTTTTCTTCTTTTTTTCCTTTTGTTGCATCTCAACTTTCTTCTCCCGCAGGTGCTTGGCCATTGCAAGTTTCACATCTCTAGGCACATGAGTAAGCCAATAACCTCAGAGTATCCCGCACCTGCTCCTCCTGCCAAGTGCTTCTTCAATCTTCTCCCATGTGTTCTGTTTTGCAATAGTTGCAACACTAGCAACTACGCTTGCCATCCAACATAACTCCATGTGATCATCTAATGTCATTTGGACGTTCCTTAGGAGCCATCAAGTGATTAAATGTATCCCCTAAATTTAGGAATTAAAATTTTATATGCGTAAAAAAATAATGAAATACAGTGTGAAAAGTGAAGCATTAATTCTAAAATAAGACCGTCGAATAAAATTTACAAATGTAAATTATCCCGCCTTCGCCTCGCACGTAGGTGCGAGTGCCGCAGATGCCGTGGGAACCTTGTCGTCATTTTTTGACGTCCACACCTGTGGAGGTATGAGGGCGTGGTTGGTATTTTTAGATTCTATTCACCGTTTCACCGTCGGGACGACATAGCAGTCATCCCAGAAACCGTCATGAGCATAACGCGCCCAGGCAAGTGCGTTATGCTTCGTATGATTTGAGTCTGGTCATCAAGGGTTTAACGGCCCCTCGACTGACCGCCATGTCAAATATGACGCTTCGCTGCTGGTGCGTTATGATTTTTCGACCGTTAGTTTTTGACCGTTGGAGGTCCTGATCACATAACGCGCCTAGGGAGGCCCATTATGTACTATAGCTCCCCATGGAAGGTGCGTTATGCTTAACGCCCTTTCCTTCCACTTAACGCGCCAGAGCTAATCCGTTAAGGCCCATAACGCCCCTTGAGAAGTGCGTTATGGTCAGTTTTACTCCGTGACATAACGCACCATGTCTGGTCCGCTATGTACATAACACCCCTAGAGGAGTGTGTTATGTTCGCTCTCGTGACTTGGGGCTTAACACACCTCTGTTGGTCTATTAAGCACTATAACGTCCCTGGGCAGGCGCGTTATGGTTTGTTTTTCGTTGGGAGTGACGGATGGCTAAGTTGGACCATCCATTCTCCCCCGCACGACTGTGAGTCGGTCGTGCGTCCGTGAGTGGCCAAGGATGGACTATTCATCATCTGAGGCCTAGCCGGTGATTTTTCGTGCCGATTCGAGTCCCGGGTGAGCGGACCTCGATCCAAGTGCTGACCCGTGGTCTGACTGATGCTGGACATCATGTGGGGACCAAGCGTGGGACGCCGTGAGGGGTCCCGGGATGTGACGTTTTTGGCTTATGTCACTATGAGTCGATGTTGTACGAGGAGCGATCCTTGTACTTGTTCACTTTCGGAGTCAATTTTCGTGACTTAAGAGTCTACCTTCCAGTGACCTGTCCACTAGTCGTAACTTCCTACGCACGCGGGTGTGGACCCACCCGGGAGTGGTGGTTGAGTGCGAGGAAGTCCTCAGCGCCTGCCGTGACACAATCGGCTCTGGTTGGGAGGGGGACAAGAAGCATGTGTCTGAGCCAAGCTCGGGCCAAGGAAAAAGGCGGAACCGAGACGGAGAGCATAAAGAGCCATCCTGGAGATACGTGCAGTACGCGCCCTTGATCGCTCTGGTGTATGAGATTTACGAAGACGTTAAAGGCTCGGGCCTCCTCCTCTAACCTGAGCCTATGAAGGTGAAGCATCACAACTGCCGCAAACACTACCTCTTCCACAGTGACCACGAGCACCACACTGATGACTGCCACCAGCTCCAGGATGAGATCGAGCATCTCGTCCGTCATGGGCATTTGTCCCGATACGTGTCTGGGCAAAAGGAGGACCGCGATGCCCCCGAGGAAATTGACAACATTCCCTGTGGGGTCCACATCAATGTCATTGTTGGAGGATCTGCATCAGGAGGAGATAGTAGCCGAGGAAGGAAGAGTCATGCTGAGGGGGTGAGCCGAGCCTCTGAGCCCCCTAAGGCCCCACCAGCAAGCGAACCACAGGCCCTGGTATTCTCTGACCAGGACCTGGAAGGGTTAACAACCCTGCATGATGATGCCCTAGTTGTATCGGCCACAATAAACCATTGTAATGTAGACAAAATCTTAGTCGACAATCGTAGTGCCCTTGATGTACTTTCCTACCATTGTTTCCTTAAGATTGGTGAGAGTCCATCTAGACTCCACCCGATCCAAACCCCGCTTTGTGGGTTCAATGGCCTGGCAACCTATCCCGAGAGAGCCCTAAGCCTGCCAGTTACCATTGGTGCCCCGCCCAAAACCGTTACGGTTATGGTAGACTTCATCGTGATCAAGGGAATGACGGCATACAACGCTATCTTCGACAGAGGCATCCTCAGTCGGACAAAGGTGGTGCCCTTCACCTATCACCAGAAAATGATGTTTCCTACCAAGAATGGTGTGGGGGAAGTCCGAGGTAACCAGGCACATGCTAGAAGGTGCTATAATATCTCGGTCGAAGCCATAAGGCCAGAAGGGCTTTGTATGAACCTCTCTTTCACTGTCTTGAAGCTTTCTGCCTCCTCTAGAGGCAACGTATAGAACCACTCTAGGGCTACTCCATCTAGGGACCATCTAAATAGATACACCATCAGGCGATCATCATGTTGGAACTGTGCTGACTCATAAAGGAACTCCCTGATGTGAATGAACGGGTTGCCGTTCCCGTCATACTTCCGATAAACGGGGAGCTCAGACTGCGGTGGAAAATGAATGTCCCTGAAGTTAGGAACAAGGATATCAGCGTGAGACTGCGGGCTGACCCACTTTTGGAGGAGGTCGATCTACTGCTGTAGGGCAGCCTACCTATCGAGACTTTCCCGTTCCCAGGCTGGAGGTGCAGAAACTATATAAGGTGGCAACGCGTGAGGAGCAGATGGATAAATCGATGGAGGGGGGAGCCCATAGGATGGATAATGTGTCAAGGAGTGGCCCATATCAGAGTAAGCAAGCTGGGCTGCCCCTGGCTGTAAACGGGTAAGATCTGCTGGGGCCACGAGGGCCTGCGGCGCTGGAGAAATGGTAACAGGAAGATCTGAATAGACGGATGAAGTAACCTAGGACTTCCCCTTGTCAACCTGCTGATGGGCCGAGGTAGAAGCCTGGCCCGACTCTAGGTTGGGGGGAATCGGAGGGCCTAAGGACGGATAGGGGTGAGATCAATGGTGGGCAGAGTGGGCCCTGACCCAATGGTAGGGGAAGCAGAGGTGGCAGCAGTAGGCATGCCAGAAGGAGGTACTGAAGGCGGGGCCTCTGCTCCTAAAGCTTGTTTAATCAGGTGAAGTTGGGTAGGGTCCAATTAGGCCATCATATGTAGGATATGACTAGCCGAGTTGGAGGAATCAGGAAGGGAGGACTGGGCGCCCTTACCAGTGGTAGGCGGGAGAGGGGGAACGGACCCCTCCCACCCTGGGAAGGAAACGACCTTAGACGGGTCAGCCAGAAGTCTCTGAGGAAGAGAGTCCTCATGGGCATAGGAGTGATCAAAAGAAGACATGACTGTGGCGGAGTCAAACAAGGGATTGAAAGCCCCTCCACCATGCCCTCTAGGCGGGCAACCTGGAGACGGGCCTGCTCAGCCTCCGCGCGGTAGCGCTCCACGTTCGGGCCGCCTACTCTACTCTGGGCCAGCTCCCCACGGACCCGCGCTAGCTCGGCCTGAGTCCTCTCAGCTCCGCCTGGTAAGTGTCCGCGTCTGCTGCACGGGCTCGAAGGACCCCTGCCTCGACGACACCCAGACGGGTGCGCTCCATCTCACCAAAAAGACGCGCTGCCTCCTCCAGCTCCCGGGTCCTCTCCTCCAGCTCACCCCGAAGGATCGTCAGCTCGGTCGCCTGCATGCATGTAGCAATAGTCAATAAACAACATATAATAATCATGAGTCGACTAAGGAAGAGTTTAGAAGTGTACCCTCTCGACAAGCGCTGCCTCCGCTGCCTCGGCTCTCTCCATCATGCCCCGCAGCTCGGCATCCTGCTCCACCCGGTCGGCTGGGGCCTGCCTGGAAGAAGAAGGGGCATCAGCCCCCTGTCGCTGTGTCTCCTCGCCCCGCTGCATTCAGAGGATCAGGAGTCAGTCATGTCATAGAATAAGCATAGTGAAAATTACATAGTCAAGTCTCAGTGTGTACCAGTAAGGCAAGTGCCTAGCGGGCCTCATCCTGCTCTGTGATGGTGGAGTGGAGCAACCCCTGGAGCTCCGCGATCCTACCTGCTGGGCCGATCTGCATTGAGAAAGGAAGTGTCAGTACATCATCGCATATAGGTTGCAGTTAAGGAAAGTTTTAGAGTTTAGAAGTCGTACCGGTAGGCGAGCACCCCGGAACACCTGGTCCCGGTAGTGCTGGGCATACACTGTGTAGTACGCACTGTCACTCTCCGCACGGGCGGTCACCAACTGCCCGCGTGCCGCCCAGTCAGCTAACTGGCCGGCAGCCCGCACCGTCCAATTGATCACCGTAGTTGCTCCCCGGGGGTGTCGACCCACACGCTCCCCTGCCCTCTCTGCCGTCGGGAACTCCACGGCAGGCTGATGGACGCCGATCGTCCTCAGCACCAGTCGGGCGTGGAGTGGAAAAGAAGAAAAGAAGGCCCAAAAGCAAGAAGAAGAAGGAACCGGTCGTCGCCTGCAACACCCTCGCAGTGCTGTTCGACACCGCCCTCTCGCTGGACGGGGAAGAAGAAGAATCGCCTTGCAACCTACCAGAAGCAAATCAGGCCGAGGCATCCACCTCCCAACATGCTACCCGGTCGGGAAAGAAGTGGGGCCGCCCTCCTCAGGATAGCCGCAACATCATGCTCAGAGGTGAGCAACCATACCGGATCCCCAAACCCGAGGTCTGAGGCGCCGAAATCCCTCCGCCGGTGGGTCTCTACCCCGAGAAGCCGAAGACCCAGGGCATTCCCTCATTCGCAGAGTTTCTGTGGTCACGTGCAGAAAGGCAGGAACGCCCGCAGGGACCTCGGCCAGCTGAGGGAGTCAGCGACTCTCCAGCCCCACCAGTTAACAAACTCCCGGCTCCACTGACGGTGGCCCCGTCCCAGCCAATAGAAGAATTTGACAGCATCCCTAACCTCGCCGAATTCATGCAAGGAAAAGAGGAGGCCCATCAGGATACTCCGGTTCAGGCAGCTGCACCCGATCCGGCGGGGGAGCCACCTTCCGACCCGGCACCCCAGGTCCAGGCTGGGGGCAAACGCGGCAAGGCCGAAGAGATGAAGCTGCTCTAGGTCCGGGCTGCCGACCGAATAGTTAGACATCTCAAGAAGATCCCAGCCCGGTTCACCGTTTGGGAAATGCTATCTTTGGACGAAGAGACATGACAGGCCATCATCGCCGCACTCCAAACGCCGACACACCTTGAAGCCTGCTTAGCGGAGATGTCACCGGAAGTGGCTGTGGCCTTTACTGAGGATGACATGCTCCTACCCACCTGCAGTCATAACAGGTCGCTCTACATGAAGGGGCAGGTGAATGGACAGCCCATCAACAGGGTCCTTATCGACCTAGGAGCGGCAGTCAATATACTCCCTTACCGGGTGTATTAGAAGCACTACTTCGACGTGAACTTGGTCGAGGTCAAGAATGTCAACATCGCGGGCTTCAACTAGAAGTGCGCGGAAAGTGGCTAGCCCATGAAAGCTTCGGGCCTCATGGAGGGTCTTGGGCTCGGGCCACTCAAGAATGGCTTGGACCTTTTCGGGGTCCATGGATACCCTTTGGGATGAGACAATAAATCCTAGGAAGGCTAGTTGATTGGTCAAGAAATGACACTTCCCGGGGTTGACAAAGAGGCTCTCTTTCCTAAGAATGGTGAACACTTGCTTGAGGTGATCGAGGTGGGCTTCCTTGGACTGGCTATATATGAGAATGTCATCGAAGTAGACAACAAGGAAGATGCCAATGAAGGGCCGGAGGACCTTTGTCATGAGGCGCATGAAGGTACTTGGTGCATTGAAAAGGCCAAAGGGCATGACAAGCCATTCATAGAGACCGTCCTTGGTTTTAAAAGTGATCTTTCACTCATCTCCGGGCCTAATGTGAACTTGGTGATAGCTACTCTTGAGGTCGATCTTGGAGAATATGGTGGCTCTGGCAAGTATGTCTAGCATGTCATCGACCTGTGGGATGGGAAACCTATACTTGACCATTATCTTGTTGATGGCCCAGCTATCCACACACATGCGCCAAGTTCCGTCCCTTTTAGGTGTGAGAAGAGTCGGGACGGCACATGGGCTTTTGCTATTGTAGAGGAAGCCCTTCTTGATGAGCTCCTCAATTTGCCTCCTAAGTTTGGCATGCTTGGTGGGGTTGAGGTGGTAGTAGGGGAGGTTGGGTAAGGTAGCTCCAAGCACAAAGTCGATGGCATGTTGCACATCACGCATGGGTGGTAGCTTATTTGGGAGCTCATCGGGGAACACATCATGGAAGTCCTCAAGGAGTTGTTAGATTTTTATTGGGTGTGGGTCGGTTGGGGTGGATTCCCCAAGACAAATGACAATGGCACACACTTGTCCTCCTTAGTTGACTTCTTCCTCCAGTTCTTGCCTAGTGATAAGGTGAATGCTCCTAGTAGTTCCAATGGTCAAACTAGGGCTAGGACTTGATGGGGTGGCGCTTGGAATAGAGGGAGGGGTAGGGGATCCCTCCAGGGAAGGAGGTGTCTTCGGCGTGGGAACGCACCCGCACGCCGTGTCGGTGTGGCTTTGACCTGAAAATTAGAGAAGTACAACACTACACCTCTCGCAGGAGGGGGATCTCGGGACTGGGATTAATTGAAATTACATCCAAAACTACCTCCATGCAGGGAGGGGCTGTAAGCCGGGCAGGTGGGGGAGGGGAGAGACGAACTAGGAGCTAAACGGACGGCCGATGTTGGTTCTGCCTGCTCTCTGGAACAAGAGACAGACGGGCGATGTTGTCATTTCTGCGATCGATCCCGAACTCTTTTTTTGACGAGACCAGTGGCAAATCTTCCCTAACCGACCCAGGAAGCCGTCTGATTTTTGGTGGGAGCTCTAGTGGTCGGCATTGGTCGGGGCGAGACTATGAACAGGGACTTTGTTTCCTACTCCCGACTGTCTCAGAACAGCTGTAGCAGGAAGATGAAGCCGCCACGAACTGTCCCAAACTCCAAATTGAGTGCGGTCAATGGCATTGGAACCGTTGATGAGTTGCCTTAGAAACGTGACCATGGGGGTGCCAGTCGATATCGGAGTAGGTCGCAGTCCCCCAAACGGTGACAGGGTGTCAGTTCAGTCCCAGGGAAGATAGAACTGCGCACCTTGGGGAGAAAATAGAGAAGTATTCGTTCGGGTTGCCGAATGTAGTTTCGCTTCTTGGTGATGAAATAAAACTCATTGTAGAAGGTCCCAGCCAAATCTCGCCTCCAGATCTTCAGGCGGCCAGTCGTGGCGGCTTCTGCAAATAGTCTCAGGTTGGTGGCCGGACCCCTTCTGCGCAGTCAGAGTAGATTGCTTGCCTTGGACAGCCACGAACTCAGAATGAGACGAGACGATCGCCGTTGCGAAGAAGACTCGAAGATGCTTCCTGTGGTAGCTCTTGGACCTCCTGAATCACCTGAATGATGTCACAGCTTCCTCTGCAATCTTCTGGTTCTCTGCTACCTCTGAACTGAGAACTGTAGATTGAAGATGATGGGGGGGAAATGGGGTTTATGGGAGGGGAAGTGGGGTGGATGGGTATGGGGGTGACTACTGAGCTAGTGATAGGAGGCTCACCCCTGATTTTCAAGTGCGACGGTTCTTCCTCGAGGTTCGAGGGTATTACTTGGAGGTTCTTAGTTGCCAGCTCGTCGGGTCGAGTGTTCACTTGGCATTTGGTACGTTTTACTACTTTAGACTGTACTTTTATTATACTGGACTCTGTTGTAGTTAGTTGTTTATTTCTGTTATTATATCTGTTGTCCTATTTTATTTCCTATTTCTCTGTACACCACACCTATCCTTTAACCCTTCCGAGTCTTCGGACTTGTGGGTGGCAGGCCGAGGTTCGAGTCACGCCGGTTCCTTTTCGGTACTCAGATCTTAGGTTGTTACAGTTGGTATTAGAGCTATGGTTGTGCTGTGTACATGGGAATTCAAGATATTACGGTGATCAGAGTCCATAAGGTCCAGTACAGTCGACAACTGGCATAGGGTTTTGTGCTCATTTTTTGCTTGGTTTCTCGCTTGAGAGCGTGAGTGCACAGTGTTGGTGCTGTGAAGGTGGTTGCTATCATCGTCAGAGTGTCGATGTGGGGTCTAAGGATCGAGGTTGAGAGCTTTCTCCCTCATCGATGGTGGCCCCGGTGGTGCTGCGTTGGGCAGAGGTTGCCAGCAGGTGCGTTGCTGTGGTGCTGTGTTCAAAGGATCTGCAGCAAGGTCAGGTGGCTGGTGAGGATTGTTCGTGGTTAAGTGGCCATGAATATGCTCTGAAGGAGCTATTATTGGTGTTGGCCACTCCAGTTGAGGATTTATCCATCCCCTGAGGTGTTGAGATCGTGGTTCGAGGTGGCAGAGTGGGCGCTCTGGTTGAGATGTGCTCGGATGAGTGGAGGACCTTCTTGGATTGGACTGTGGTCGCCTTGGATTTGGTTCAAGATCATGTGGCAGTGACGAGCTTGCGGCTTGAGGATGAATGTGGGTGGGTGCCGACTATGGCTCGTGTTGCGGCTTGAGGCATGGTGTGTTACAGTTCGAGGAATTACATCGGTGGTGCATCGAGAGATGCTGTGATCGTGGTCCGACAAGACACTTAGTGTAAAGAAATGAACATGCATCAATTAGGACTCTGTAGGAATTAAACAGTCAAGAAAGGGCCGCTCTGGTGTTTAGGTGGTTGGACGACTAGCCGCTTAAAGGCTCTAAATGGTCTTCCATGAAGTCGTTCAGTCTCTCTGCCATATGGAGTTCCAGGGCATACGCGGTCATGGACAGGCCGTGCAAAGACTTGGGCGGTCCTGCGATTGGCCGCTCAAGGGAAATGGAGGGGCACTAGGGCGGTCATGCGATCGGCCATTCAATTAACGGCACGGTTCCATGTTGGGTCGTGTTGACCACACCGCCTTACTGTTTGGAGGTTCTAAGCGATCGAGGGTCGGTCGCTCTAGTCCCTACACGATCCCATGATGGGCCGCTCAATGGGTTAGAACGGTCTAGAAGAAGACCACGACTTTAGAATGGTCCCTGGTAGGACTGTTTAATTACCAGAGAACCGAGAGCGGGGAATCCTCCATGGAAACCCCTCCTGATGTGGGACGGACCACGGCGGAGGACTCCACTCCAATTGGACATGCACACCTAGGACTCTAGCAAGCTCATGTCCGTCTCTTAACGAGGGAAGTGTTCGGACCTACACGGTTGAGAAATCGACAGCGAGTCAAGGGTGGTCTACTCACTATCTCGTGCCCAGGTCGGGTCACGAGATGGTCTCACTTTCTCACTCATAGCGGTGAGTTGAATTATGCGAGCTAGGAAGTAACTACTCACATGCAGTGGCAGTAAAAGAGTATACTAAGAAAGCAAATAACTAGGACTACGAGGGGTGCCGAGTGTACCTCCACGCTCCGGGCGTGGGGAAGACGATCCCGACCAAGATGGTAACTCCCGGTTAATACAACAATCACAATAATTTACAGCAATGAATCTTTGCCCACTCCACACAGGGAGGTAAAGGGCTACAGCGGGCCCGGGAGGACCGTTCTTGGGTTGGCGGGCAGCACTTTGGTCCACTCCGTCGGTGCCGTCCGGAAGACGCTTGCTGCTGGTTGTGGGGCCCACGTGCTGCTCAGTGGGGCCGAGTGGGCCCTGAGGTTAACTATAGAACATGCATAATTACGAAATTATATGCACATAAAATGGTGTACATGCGATGAATTATTCATAAAAAATAGACACTTATCATCTCTGTGCTGAATTAAGGCAACCGTTGATTGTTGCTCGCGTGACTAATATGTATGAGGTGTATCAGGCTGCGGCAGCGTTGGAGTTGGACTTGGCGAGATCCCAGACTCCTTCTCAAGCAGTGTTGGTTCAACCAACGGTTCAACTTCCATCTGGTTACCCGCCTCCTATTCCATGTTTTTCTTCAGCCACTCCAGCTGCTAGTGGTGTTACTTCTTCGGGTAAGTCCCAGTTCAGGAAATTCAAGAATAAGAAGAGGTTTAAGAAGCGATTTGACCAGCAAGCATCGTCCAGTGCAATACAGCAGTCAGCTCCTTCTTTCCAACAACGCTAGGGTTCTGCTAAGAGCCAATTTAAGGGTTGTGCGCGGTGTGGTGGCAGCCACCCAGGCAAACCATGTTCTTTGTCGGTGGTATATTTTCGATGTGACCAGCCGGGTCACGTGGTGAGAGACTGTTCCTTGTGAGTAATCCCAGTGTAATTTGCTCCGGCGTCTCAATCTCAGCTGTCTCAATCGCAGTTCAGGCCTCCACTTCCACCACCGCCGCCATCTTAGCAGTTCCAACAAATCTACCCTCAGGCTTCAGCAGCATCCTCCTTCCAGTCCTCTGCAGCTGCCAGTAGAAAGCTAAAGAGCAAGGTGACTCATATCTCGCGGGCTGAGGCTGTGGCTTCAACCCTCGTCGAAGGTACTATTACTATTTTTGGTTGTGCGGCCCATGTTTTATTTGATTCAGGTACTTCTCACACCTTCATTTCTGAGGATTTCATTGCATGTATCGAGGAGCCCATGATCGAGATGGCTTATGATTTGATTGTTGAATTGCCATCTGGGGATTTTATGGCTACCCCATTATGTCTTGAAGACTCGCCTATTGTGGTTAGTGATCGGCAATTACCGGCGAGACTATATGCTTTACAGTTGGCAGACTATGACGTCATTCTGGGTATG
>JANBPO010008362.1:0-14658 GCA_024336825.1 Amorphophallus titanum | reverse complement strand
CTCTATATGGACCCTACATGGGTGAGCTGGTAAGATTTGGTCTTACACCTATTGATCAAGAAATGCCACCTGCACAATAGGACATTGAAGAAGAGAGTCCGTCAGGTGAGGAAGTTGAGTCATATGGTACACCCTCTGAGTAGGAACAAGTAGCGCCTGCACCTACTGTGACAGAATTACTAGTAAACTTGACTGTTATGATGAGTAAACAAGATGAAAAATTGAACGCACTAATGAAGTACACCAATGTCAACATAAACCTAGTGCATTCACGGCTGCTGGATCTGGAAGTATCTCTGATGATTGAGTGGAGAAGGTTCTTAGTAAATAAACAACAGTCAGATGAAGCCACTCGGAACCTGTTGGAGTCTTTGCTAACTGTATGCAACAGGATGGCTGAAATGATCAGCAGTAGACAAGAAAGTCAAGTTTCACATTTAAATTCTTTCATAAATATTATTGACCATTATTTTGAGCTCAGGAAAAATATTGAGTTAATGAAAGGGGTGACCAATGCTCTGGTTCCTAGCTTGCAAACCATTTATGACAAAGTGAACAATCTCTTGGCCGAGCTCACTTCAATCAGTGACAGGTTTGAGAACTTTCAAGCAGGACAAGAAGATGTAACATCTCAGGTGGCAACTATGCGTAGCACAGTCCAATACTGGCTTGCAGAGCTCTCAAATGACCTTAAAGAACTTCAGTCGACTATCCTCACTGGCACTACAACTCCAGGAGCATCCTCTAGTGCCAGACTAGCAGACCAGCCTCCTGTGCCACCTCCCATCCAGCCACCACCAAGAACTCAACCATCTCCAGCACAACCTAGCTCAGCACTGAGTTCAAGTTCCTGAGCTCTGCCACCTCCAACCAGACGGAGAGGAGCTTCTTCAAGATATCAATGCTACTTCCAATGATCTGTGTTGTCATGCTTCTTGTCACGCCCCGAGCCAGCGGAAGATAGAACTCAGATGTGGCGTGACGATGTCTATAACGATCAAGTCAATCAGAGCGTAGTGCATTCAACACATACAGACAGAGTGCAATAATATATGCATGGATGCATGTTTCAAATAAACATGCACGGACTTGTGTCGTGCCAAGGAAAAGACATGCACGGGGTTTAACGTGCACGGACGTGTGTTCAACGAGCAGGCAATTAGAGATGTGCATGGAATTTTAGTGCACAGACTCTACTGAAGAAAGATGTGCACGGACTTTGTATGTACAAAGGTGCACGAACTTTTCATTGCTCTGACCTTAAACAGATGTGCTCAGACATGGTGACCCAAGGCATGCATGTGCTCAGACATATGTACTGACGTGAAATTGAATAGATTAAAACCTGCACTGACCTGGACTATGCACGGACTTGATGGTGCTCGGACTTGATGCAGGCGTGCAAGGACTTACTATCATGCAAGGTCCTCAAAATGTGCTCAGACTTGAAGCATTAGAGAGACATGCACAGACATGACTTAGATGTGCACAAACTTGAAGGATAGAACGTGCACGGACTTACGATGCAACCCAATACCAATCAACCTAAGTCCAAAACATGCACGGACTCTATATAAGACATGCATGGACTTGGAAGGGTGTGCACGGACTATAATCATACGAGTCGGTGGGGTGTGCACGGACTTTGACTCTTCTATAATGCATACAAAGATGAGATATGCATGAACTTAAAAATGTAACCCAACAGCAATCAGTCTAAGTCTAGAATGTGCACGGGGTTTGATGTGCACAGACATCAACACAAAGTGCACAGACTTGGGTTAGTCAAAAGGTGCACGGACTTTAGTGTGCAAAGACATTGTAATGCTCGATCTTTAGCTAGAAAGCCATGTGCACGGACTTTATAGAAATGTGCACGGACATAAGTGAGCGTGCACGGACTTGGTTGATGAAGAAGTGCACGGGCTTCGTGAAGCAGAGTCAAGACGTGCACGGACTTAACAAGTGTGTGAACGGACTTGGAGTGTAGGTCGTGGATCAAATGCACAGACCATGCACGGACTTCATGACGTGTAGCTCGGACTCTATGTAGCTAAGGCAGATGTGCTCTGACCTTGCTACAGTACATGCTCTATTAATACCACCACCGACTGAAATTTCATCCAGGCTTGCATTCTTATTTTCAGCTTCAAAGGCCGTCTTGTTAGTGCGGAAAGTTGCATCGAGTGTGAATCTTTCAAGAGTTTCATGCTTGATGACAGGAATTCCTTCGAATTCAAGCTCAACTGAATAACGGCCATCGCGTCGGTAACCGGCATCTTTCTCAGTCTGAGCGTCACTAAATTCCATTCCGTACGTAGCGTAAAGTGCGTATCGATTAGGATTGGCCACAACTAATGTTCGGCGGTCTTTTTCCTGAAGGACTGACACTTCCGAGAGAACTCGCTTCAACTCTTCATCCGAAAAATCTTCCGACCAGTTTTGGCCTTTTTCTAAAATTGAACGGTAAAGCTTGGCATCGGCCACAGCTTTTTGCGCCTGGAATGAAAGGAAACTTTCATATTCAGTGGTAAAGTTTGAGCGCTGCCTGAACTCATTGCCGAATTCAGATTTTTTCTGCTCATCATAGAACTTATCGTAGTTAAAATCAGGTTCGTTCACTTTCTTCAAATACGCGGTCACCATTTTTTCGAACGTGCTCAAGCGGAGTTCACGTTGAAAATCTTTGGCATGCGGACTTTTATAAAGGGCCGTTCTGTATTTTGAATCTTTGAATTTCTTCCAACCTTCAACGTCAATCAATTCACCGTCATCATCAACTCTCATTTCCTTTTCATGAAGATCAGCGATCTCCGGGTATTGGTTTTTGAGTTTTGAGAGACGATCTTTATCATCGGACAAGGCCTGATTGGCCTGGAAAGCAACTTTGTCTCTTTCTGTGACCCGAAGCTCACCAGATCGGTGTGAAAACACCGATCCTGATCGGAGATGAGGTGAGCGGGGAAGCGTGGGAATGCGCCCGCACGCTGCGCCGGTGTAGCTCTAATCCTGAAAATCTGAAAGGTGCAACACTACACCTCTTGCAAGAGGGGGATCTCGGGGTGGGGATTAATTGATATTACACCCAAAACTACCTCCGCACAGGGAGGGGCTGTAAGCCGGCCAGGCGGGGTGGGGAACACTAGATGTAAAATCATACCATCATGAGCGAGCCTAAGCATACATCTAGCGGAACAGAATAGACAATCCAACCACAGGGCACAAGTGACTTTTAGGTGGTTCGGTTCTCCAGACCTACGTCCACCCCACACTCAAAACAGAGTGTGGCTTACTGCTGCACCTCATAGCTTGTGTCTGCTGGACACCACAGCTTGCCTACAAATCGCTGAGCACCACAGCTTGCTGTCTGAGGAATCCACCTCGCCCGCTGAGCCTCACAACTTACTGTGTAGAGAAACAAGTTCTCTGCAACCGCTGGGGATTACAGCTTGACCCATCCAGAGGAGTCCACCTCCGCCCATTGAGTGTCATAGCTTGCTCTGCTGACTAATAGCTTGAAAGAAAGGTAAAAAGGAAATAAGAAATGGGAAATGACAGCAACTGAAAACTGTAAACACTAAAGCACAGATGTGGCTCTCAAGGAGTTGACTAGATAGGATTTGATCCTGATTCCAGTGGGAGACTGATCTTTTGATGAAGCTAGTCTTCTTCTCTTCTCAAACTCTCGATCTCTCTCTTTCTTTCTTCTCCTTCTTTTGTGTTTCTCTGTTGCTCTCTCTTTTTCTCTCTCGAACTCTCTTTTTCTTTTCTCTGCTCTGCTCTTCTTCTGCTACCAGATGATTCTACTTAATCTCTGCCAAAAAGATATTTCTTAAGTTGCAGAAGGATCTCTTTATATACTTCCTCAGTCCAAAGATACACGATGATGCCCTAGGCGTGTGGAGGGAACACTCCCTCTTGGAAGCTTCAGGAATACTTTGGCCATTTATCAGAATTTGAGCACTATAGCTTTCCACGTGTCACTACCCTGGCACATCTTTCTGATGTGACACAACCTAGGACATAGGCAAACAAGCACTTTCGCAACCCGAACGAGCCGAAGTCGGCGGCTAAGACACAACCTAGGACTTAGGCAAACAAGCACTTTCGTAACCCGAACGAGCCGAAGTCGGCGGCTAACTCACACGGCACTCACCCCGAACCCGTGGATGACTCGGCGATGCCGAGCCCTACGGTAACCAGCCTACTCACCGTCTAACTCGGGTATGCCACACCAGTGCTCCCGGTGGGCCGACACACGCGTGTCGTGGTAGCTACGACTAGTGGATGGGTCACGGAACGTGGACTCAGAAAATCGCGCACGCACCCATCGCGAGTAACATAAAGTAACAAGTGACTCGAGGTCACCTGACTCTGGGTAGCCCACTAGACCTACTAAACTCAACGGTCCTTGAGTCACGAGACTCGAGGTCAAGACCATTGCATGTGACAGCACTACACCGTTAATCTGGCCTAATCCCTAGGCATAAAACCATGATAGTACGATGACTCACGAGGTGGCTCGCAACTGCCGAGGCTCCTCCCTCAAAGAGGGGACACAAGAAACCTCCAGCCCCAGGCTGGTCGACCGGACTCACAGTCCGAGGCCACGCACATGGCCCACCGATCCAAAAATCTCATGATGCACGGGAGGGGCCCTCCGCACATACACCCATACACAGGGTCACCCAGACCCTCTGGAACACCCTCAAAACACGGACACTGGTCTCACGGTGTTTGAAACACTCTCAAGGTCGAAGGGCAACCACTGGATCTCAATCGGGTTGACCGAAGATCAACGCGACACACGAAAAACCCAGTAACATGAAAAAATCACTTGGCGGTCCAACCTTGGGCCATCACAATCTCTGACGGTCCAACAATAGAGCGCCACAGTGCAAGGCGAAACTGACTCTGACGCACCTACCTCAGAGCGTCACAGCTCCCTAACGCACCTCCCTTGGTGTGTCAGAGGACAAAACGACACGGTCTCTGACGCACCTTCCTCAGGGTGTCACAGTGCTCTAGCGCACGTACCCACGGCCGCTAGAGGAACAGGACCTAAATGGTCAAAAACACGGTAACGGTCGAACCCAAGCGTGTCACACCCTCTAGCAGTCTATCGGGGGACCGTCAGAGCAATCGACACCCTACCGACGAAACACGGCCCTGTGACGCACCCCTCTTGGGGCGTCAGGGCCTGTAACGCACCCTCCCAGGGGCGTCACAGCCTGTTTAGTCCAATCCTAGTGGCCGACCCGGTGCCGAGGGCACGGGTAACACTCACTCCCACGATGGTCTCTCGAAGTCCGAGACTTGCGAGATCGGGCACTCTCTCTCACCGACCAGCATAGCTAAGAGCTAATATTGGAAGAAAAGTACTGTAATAGAGCAAGGGAAAGAGCACTTGCTCGACCGATTTGAAGAAACTGATCCTGCTAGGAGACGTGGGCACGCGGGGAAGCGTGGGGCTTACCCACGCCGCAGCGAGGACGTTTCGACCTATTCAAGCAATTACAACACTACGCCTCACACAGGAGGGAGATCTTGGGGTGGGGGTTAAGTGAATTACAATCAAAACTACATTCGCGTAGGGAGGGGCCTTCATCCGGCCAAGCAGGGAGGGGAAAGATGAAGAATAGAGCTTCACACGAAGACGGGGTCGATTCTGTCCCTTCTCTGGAATAGGGTACAGACTATCGATACAAGAATTCTTCCGGATGCTCCTGAACTCCTTTGCCAACAAGACCAGTGCAAAAATTTCGTGGATTGCTCCAGGAGGATGCAAGAATTTTGGCAGGAGCTGGTAATGTCATCGCCGGTCGTAGTGAAGTTGGAATCAGGGACTCTGTTCTCTGGCTCAGGCCTTCTCAGCACTTCAGCGTCTAGAAGATGACACCACCACAAACAGTCCTGAACTCCGAATTGCACACGGTTGGTGGCGTTGGAACCATCTACAAGCTGCCTTCGAGGCAAGACCCACGGGGGTGTCAGCTGATGTCGAAGCAGACCACAGCAATCTGAACACTGACAGGGCATCAGTTCTGTTCCAGGGTGGGTAGAACTGCGCACTCTAGGGAGAAAAAGGAGAAGAAATCGCTCCGGTGGCCGAACGGAGCTCTGCTTCTTGGAGGAGGAGGGGAACTCGTAGAAGAAGGTCTCAGTTGAACACCACCTCCAGATCTTCAAAGGAGCCGATGTGGAAACTGCTGCACTCTGCCTCTAGAAGCTGGGTAGGAACCATCTGCGCAGTCGGAGGAGATCGCCTCTCCCGGACAGCCATCGTTCGGTCTTTTCCCTCCCCCCCGCTTGGCCGGTTGAAGGCCCCTCCCTGCGTGGAGGTAGTTTTGGATGTAACCCCTTAACCCCTGCCCAAGAACCCCCCTCCTACGTGAGGAGTAGTGCTGTATCAATTCTGTTTTCAGGTCAAGCTTCATCGGCGCAGTGTGCGGGGAGCCCACACTCGCCGCTCGTCCTCGTCTCCGACCGGGATCGATATCTTCATGCCGATCAGGTGAGCTTCGGGCCACTCTCGTCTACTGGTTCTTCTTTGCTTAGCTTAGTATTATTTTTGGTTGCCCGTCGGACAGTGAGTGCGTGCCCATTCCAACTTTCCGCACATTGAGTGACCACCGCGGAGCGAGGCGAGAGCGATCCCTTACATCCCCCGCCCTTGGCGTGCTGGTCGCCCGTGAAATTGGGCATCCCGAACCCTTAGAGGTTCAGCCTCAAGCTAGCCAAACCCTGGAACAGTGAGGTCCCACTTTGGACCCTCATCCCCATCGCTGGTCCACCTACAGACCCGAGTGTGCGCTTCGCGAGTGAATCCACACGAGTGAGTCCTCCATTCCGTTCGGCTCGGTTGCTTGCATAGATAGGTCCAAGGGGCTTTTGGTCTAGTGGCTGCCACCTCCAAGGTGGTGTCACATCAAGATAGCTCAAGGAATACCTTTATGTGCGGTGATCATTTGCCTAGGAGAACCCACTCCCTCCAACCCCATCCCATAGTAGTCTGGAATCTCCTAGAAGAATTTCATGATGTGTTTCCAGAGGAGTTCCCGGACCAACTCCCTCCCATACGTGATGTACAACACGCAATTGATCTAGTTCCGGGAGCCACCCTTCCAAACCTCCCTTATTATCACCTCAATCCTATGGAACATGTCGAGCTTTGGAGGCAAATAGAGGAACTCATTAGGAAGGGCTTCATCCGCATTAGCAAAAGTCCATGTGCCGTTCTGACCCTTCTCACCCCCAAGAAGGATGGATCATGGCGGATGTGTGTGGATAGTCGGGCCATTAATAAAATCACCGTCAAGTATAGGTTCCTAAGGTCAGTGCACGTGGGCTAAAGTCAGTGCACGTGCAGACTAAGGTCAGTGTACGTGCAGACTAAGGTCAGTGCATGTGGGCTAAAGTCAGTGCACATACAGACTAAGGTCAGTGTACATGCAGACTAAGGTCAGTGCACGTGGGCTGAAGTCAGTGCACATGCAGACTAAGGCCCGTGTACATGTAGACTAAGGTGAGTGCACATGGGCTAAAGTCCGTGCACATGCAGACTAAGGTCAGTGCACATGGGCTTAAAGTCAGTGCACATGCAGACTAGGGTCAGTCCAGGGTCTATGCACATGGGGGCAGGGGCTATGCTAGGTCTGTGCAAGGCTTGTGCAAGGCTCGTGCATGCGGAGGGATGAAGTCCGTGCGGGATCCGTGCACATACTGATAGGGTCCGTGCAGCTATAGGCCAAGTCGGTGGACATCGAGCAGGGCCCGTGCAGGGTGATGTCAGTGCATGTTTTGAACGAAGTCCATGCAATGCAAGGTGAAGTCAGTGCATGTTCAGAACGAGGTCCATGCAATGCAAGATGAAGTCCATGCATGGTCCGTGCATGTGCGGGCCAAAGTCTGTGCATGTATGCAAGGGGGAAACAAGGTCTGTGCAGGGTCCATGTAGGGTCCGTGCACATGCGGCCAGGGGCTGTGCAAAGTCCATGCCGGGCTTGTACAGGGCTTATGCATGCAAGAGGACCAAGTCCGTGTAGGTTTGCACGGGGTTGGGGTTGCAAGGGGGATGAAGTCCGTGCATGAGCTACACGGGGTTGAAGTTGCACGGAGTTGAAGTTGCACGGAGTTGAAGCCGTGAGGGGATGAGTGCACCGGGGAAGGCCATGGGTGTACCGATGAATGACGGGGGAGAGCGTGCCGAAGAAGAGGTGTACCGGCGAAGGGTGAACTGGCAAGTATGCCGGTGAAGGGCTTAACAGTAACAAAAGGAAGGGGGCACCGCTCAAGGAGTGTGTCGGTAAGGGGGAATAAAGAGTGTACCGGTGAAGGGACCCAAGGGCATGCCGTGGAAGAGTCTAGGAGTGTGCCGACTTGGTACTTGATGGTTGCGACCGAGGTCAATAAACTGACAGAGGTCGACTTCATCAAGCCATGCATCTACCCGGTCTGGCTCGCCAGCATAGTCCCAGTCAAAAAGAAAAATGGTTAAGTCTACATCTGCGTCGACTTTCGGGACCTTAACAAAGCCTGTCCAAAGGATAACTTCCCAGTTCCAATCATAGAGATAATGGTCGATATGACCACCAGACATGAAGCTCTGTCTTTCATGGATGCGTCATCGGGTTACAACCAGATCCGGATGTCCCTCCAAGACAAGGGTTACACCGCCTTCAGATCTCCCAAAGGGATCTTCAACTACAAGTGCATACCCTTCGGTTTAAAGAATGCTAGTGCTACCTACCAGAGGGCCATGACCAAAATCTTTGACAAGATGCTACACAATGTCGTCGAATACTATGTTGATGACCTTGTCATTAAAACTAGAAGGCGAGAAGACCACCTACGCGACCTGTGCCAAGTCTTCAAGCGCCTCCAGCAATATGGGCTCAAGATGAACCCCATGAAATGTGCCTTCGGCGTATCCAATGGCAAGTTTCTTGATTTCATCGTCTGACACCAAAGAATCGAGGTGGATCCCAACAAGATCAAAGCGATCCGAGAGCTACCACAACCCAGCAACCTCACCGAACTCAGGTCACTCTAGGGTAGACTGACCTACATCCAGAGATTCATCTCCAACCTCTCTGGTCGATGCGCCTTTCAGCAAACTGATGAAGAAAGACGCCCCCTTCATATGGGACTCAGAATGCCAGACCTCTTTTGAGTAGATCAAGGAGTACCTCCTCACTCCTCCAGTCTTAGGGGTGCCTATCAAGGGTAAACCCCTCATACTCTACATTGCCGCCATGGATGCCTTGCTGGGAGCTCTGTTGGCGCAAGTCAATGAAGAAGGTAAAGAGCAGCCGCTCTACTACCTCAGCCAGAAATTGATCGACGTCGAGTACCGTTACTCCCCCATGGAGAAAGTATGCTTGGCATTGGTCTTTGCCGTCAAGAAATTGCAGCACTACCTCCTCTCTCTCCTCCCGCTTCTCTTCTTTTTAAACGGACGCCAGCACCTTCCATGTGCGTTGGGGTAACTCAACAAGTTGATCGAATCCACGTGAATCTACCCCAACCAATACGATGACGATGGGCGAGCGATGTGTGGCCTCTCTCTTTCTTCTGGTGGCGATGGCTGCGGTCTATCGCGAGACCGCACATCCCTTTGGGCGGCCCTGTGCTGACCACCCATCTCATGGTTTTTGACCATTAGTTTGACCGTTATATAGTGTTTTGGGATATGCGGCCAGGAGCTGACCGCACAACCCTTGTGCGGCCGTGGAATAGCCGCACATCCACGATGCCTTTTCGGCTCGGCGTGCAGTGGGCTTGTGCGGCCTATCAAGGACCGCACAACCCTTGAGCGGGCCAGGATGGACCGCTCATCCTGCGAGCTTTCGACCGTTGTTTGTGACCGTTATACAGTGTCATGGGTTGTGTGGTTAGGGACTGACCGCACATACCCTTGTGCGGCCTGAGCCTGGCCTCACATCTCTTGAGGTCTGGCAGGTTGGGCGGCCAGGGTTGGACCGCACCTGCCTTGTACGGCTGGATACCAACTGCACATGATGGGGTTGAGCGGCACAGAGTGGGCCGCACATGCCTTGAGTGGCTGGTTCATGACCGCCCTTCTTCTGTGTGGCCAATGACGGACCGCTCATCGTCTGAGGCCTAGCCAGTGATTTTTCGTGCCGATTCGAGTCTCGGGTGAGCGGACCTCGATCCACGTACTGTCCTGTGGTCTGACTGATACTGGGCATCAGGTGGGGACCAGGGGTGGGACGCCGTGAGAGGTCCCGGGATGTGACGTTTCTGGCTTACATCACCATGAGTCAGTGTTGTACGAGGAGCGATCCTTGTACTCGTTTACTTTCGGAGTCGGTTTCCGCGACTTGAGGGTCTGTACTTCCTGTGACCCACCCACTAGTCGTAGCTTCCACGACACGCGTGTGTCGGCCCACTAGGAGCACTGGTGTGACGTACCCGAGAGAGACGGTGAGTAAGCTGGTTACCGTAGGGCCTGCTGGACAGAACTGAAGCAATCCGGGCGGAACGCTGCACTCCGGGATCTGAAGAGGACGCCGCTTGTGCCCAGACGAAGATTGGGAAGTGTAGATCCACTCTTGAAGGTCCGGCATCGTTCTGAGGTCGCAGGAGGGCGGGGCAGGCCGTGGAAGGCAACCTGTGCGAATCTGTCCTGCAGGACTGATCCGCGCAGTCGGCGTGCAGAAGACGGTGCGCTCTCCACCGGACTCCGAATGGTGCAAGACCAGTGGGGTCGGAAGGCTGTCAGGCAGATGTACTTACCCTCAAAAAATGAGCACCAAAAAAGCACGAATGTGGGAGTGGTCGGCACTTTAGTGGGGCTCTGGTTTTAGGGCGAACAGCAGGACAGGATGTCAAAGAGCAGGGCAAAACTCCCAGTGCCGATGTCAGAACACAACGAAACCACTTGCGTTAGTTTCATTTCGTCGAGGGATGCAACTTTTTTGAAGAGAGCACGAACTGAAACTGAGAGGAAGAAGGGGTGTCGTGGCTGACTTTACAGCAGTTCATCCTGGGTGAACAGGGGCTCCGGGTCTGGCGCGCTTGTGGGAGTTTGGACGGGACGGACAGAGACGATGACGAATGCAGGCAGGACCACCTCTGGTGCATCGGCGCTTCAGAGGAGAAGAACTATTGTGAAGAGAGCTCAGGCTGGATCACGCCGGGGAGGGCTGTGGAGCTGCTACCATTTGGGACTCAGGTTCGGACCTGAGCTTGGCGCAGTTTCACGAGAATGGGCGATGCGTGCAGTGCTGAGGTCGGATAGCCACAGGAACACTTCTGGAACGAAGCTGACTCGACGAAGTACAATGCCACAGAAGGAAGCATCAGCTGGTCTGCACCGTGGACGCTGGGGCAGCCTCTGCAAACTTGACTTCTGCTGCAGGCTAGTTGCAGGGACAGCAGTGTGGCCTCCTTGGACCACAGGAAGGCGTAGAGAAGACGGGGCATCGCCGGGGTGCCGTGGATTCTTGGAGCTGTGGAGGGTGGGCTTGAGTTGCAGTAGGAGAGGGTCTGGGGCCTAAACCCCTCCTGACCCTTCATCTTCCACTATAAAACCCCCCTTTGGGTGCCATCAACAAAAAAATGATCAAGCATCAAGGAGCTCAGCCCCGAACTACAAAGGCACGCTAAGGAGATTTGTGTGTTTGCTAGGCTTACGCCGAGGGCATGCCGCATGGTCATCCCTCACATGGCATCTAGCCCAAACGCCCATCTCCGGGAGATTTGTAGGTGTGTTTGCTAGGCTTACGCCAAGGGCATGTCGCATGGGCATCCCTCATACGGTGTCTAGTTGGGACACCCACCTCCGAAAAGGCGGCCCCCAGTGGTGATGAACGTATGTTGTCTCGATAATCATGCGTGACTCTAGATCTTGCTTGGTGAAAGCACTCTACCCAGGTCCTACCTCGATAGTCATGCATGACCCTGATACCGCTTGGTGAAAGTACTCTGTCGAGCCCTGCCCCGATAGTCAAGCGCCCCCAGACGTCGCTCGATGGGAACACCCGGCTCGGCCCTGCCCTGGCGTTCATTCTTGACCTAGATGCCACTTCATGAGAGCGCCTCCACCAGTCCCTATCTCGATAGTCATGCACTGTTAGTCATCACTCGATCGAGGCACCCTGCCAGAGCTCTGTCTCGACATTCGTACACGACACAGACGTGGCTTGATGAGAACACCCTGCCTGGCCTCTGCCTCGGCATTCGTGCATGACACGGACATCACTCGATCGAGGTACCCTATCCAGTCTCTGCCCCAATGGTCGCGCACCATCAGACACGGCTCAGTCAAGGGGACCAGCCTGGTTCCCCACCTAGATGACTATGTGCCACTTTGGTGTCACCTCGATAAGCGTGCCCTCAGTGCTATTACTCAGACAATGGGCATACTTCACAAGTCCTGGCGCAAGATGAAACGTCAGGCCCCTGCCTCTGTCAACGGTCCCCGAGCACGACCATCAAGGTATCGCGGCACCCAGCCACGTCACCCGCATCGAGGCTGTTGTGCATATGTTGTCTAGCTTTGATGATGTCAACATACATAATATTCTGTTTTGATGATAGAACAAACACACAAATGAGCATAAGGAAATTTAATACATTCTAATCCAAACTTGGAAAACCCCCTAAAAGTTTGGTCAATCACCCCTTCAGATAAGTCCAGTGGCCCATCGCTTTGAATCCCTCCATAAAACCCCATGATTTTTGGGCCTCCAACCCCTTAAAAACAAACAACACGTGAAGCCTTGTGTGAGTTGGTGGCAACACTGTCGACTCCCTTCTTCCTTCGCTTGAATCAGTGGCGACGCCACAGGCTCATTGCCATTCACCATTAATCGGTGGCAATGCCACCGAACTACCTTGCATGCATCGATCTTAGAATCCCAAGGTGCATCGACCTTCCCATATGCTCCGACCTTCACCCACCAAAACGTTCCTACCTTTAGTCCGCAACATCCATCAACTTCAAACCTGTGCACGGACCTCAACCCAAAACCTGCACTGACCCCAGCCCGCCTACACGAACCTTAACCCCTAATCTTCACCGACTCATCACAAACATGCATTGACCCTAGACCCTCGCCCGCATGCATCGACCTCATGCCCTTGCATCAACGCACATCCCTGCACCGACCTAGCCGCTAGCGTCGATGCACATCCTTGCACCGACTTGGCCACCGCCACCTTTTTCACTGGCATCAAGCTGATAACATTGACACATATTCTTGCACCAACCCCAAAACTTGCACCGATCTTCAGCCCACAACCTACATTGACCCAACCGTTCTGCCAACCCACATGCGTCGGCATTTGCCCCAAGCCTACATCGACCTTTGCCACATCCCTACATCGACCTTACCTAACCTGCGTCGACCTTCCCCCATAATGAGCATTGGCCTTAAGCCTAAGCATACATAGGCATCACCCCTATTCATAAACCTCAAACCCCAACAAACATAGACCCTCAGTTCATTATGCATGAACCCCAGCCCAAACCTGCCCAGACTTCATCCAACATGCATAGACCTTAAGTCCAAGCATGCATAGACCTCAGCCCCCAATCTGCATAGACCTTTTTTTTTGGTAAGTAATGGTATGATGCTTTGTATTCAATAACACTGAAACAACAACTAAAACAACAGGTGTAGCAAAGCAGGAAAAACTACACTAGAAAGCTGTAAAAGAAAGCCGAAAAAGGAAGGAGTAGAGGAGCTAAAAGAAAAGGGAAAAGAAGCTATATCGAGTTAAGGATGACTGCCGAACTAACCTCGGCTCCCTAGGCTACTCCAGGCAGCAACAGAAGGGCAAACTCTGAACAAACGAAGTTAGGAGTCACTGATCTGTCGATAAGACACCAAGTAGGCAAAGACCTACAAGAAAAGGGGTAAAAGCCCTAGACAGGCAAGACAAATCCTAAAGCATACATGACTCGATTGCCGTGCATGCTCTTCTAGACACGACCACACTCACACGACTAGGACGTCGTGCACACAACACAACACTGACCTCGGGCAAAGTCGAGGGAAGGCTATCTCGGATAGGTCACGATGTGCGAGAAACGTGAGAGTCACGTGTCATGTGATGGAAGTACCCCCTCACTAGAAGAACGGCCAGCTGCGTCCACTGACGTCTTATGCTACGCTACAAGTACCTCTCTACGGACGCCTGAGACAGTGGAGACCGAGGTACACGCTGAACCAGAACAAGAACTACAGTCGCTAGTGAATAGATAGGGTAACGCTCATCGGCGTCAGTCCAAGCCCCTGGCCACGTGTGCACACAGTGGCTCACTGCCTAAGCCAGGCCTCTAGCTAGTATTCCCCCTCTGCAAGATGCTATAGTTGGACCGGGGGCCCATGGAACTAGCTTAAAAACCATACAACGGGAACTGCCCCGCCATAAGGGCCGACACGTCATAATGTGTCGTAAGGCTACGACTAGTGGAGGCTCACTAGACACAGAGACTTAAAATATGAGTGCTAGAGTACAGACAGGCAAGAAAGCACTGTCACACGTACTACAAAGCACCACGATAGCACAGGAATCTGCCAATAGACTCAGGACAAGGTGACTAGACCTAAAGCTACAACGATCCTTGAGTCTCACGACTCGGAGTCAAGATCATCGTACAAAGTGAAACAAGCTGCCAATCGGTCT
>JANBPO010008361.1:0-17864 GCA_024336825.1 Amorphophallus titanum | reverse complement strand
GTTCGAAAGCCTCGGCAAAAACGACGCTCATGGCATCGGACATGGATTAACAATCGAAATATTTATCCATGGCGGCTTCCCAATGTAGGTAGTTGCTCAAGACGTTGGAGCCATTGAAGGTCATTGCTTCGGGCCTATTAAAGAGGATGGGATGGTTGCCGAGCCCATGAGTGTTATGCAACCAGTGATATTGCCTGGGTGACTTGGAGTCCATTGGAAACTGTGGGAACGCTACATGGTGGACATGTAAGGGAGCTAAATGAAGATTTGAATGAGACACCTAATGCGAGACAACTCTAGACTCTAACCAATATCCAGTACGTAGCAGAGGTATTAATCCGAAGATCCAACTCACGCAAGTGTGCTACCTTCCAAATAGGCTTAACCTATCTTTCCAGTAATGCCTTTTAATATACCAAATAGAGACATGAGGTGCAACACCTTGGACAGACGACCCTAGACTCAAACCATGCTATGATGACTACCTTAGACTCAACCAAGCTCTGATACCTACCCTAGACTCAACTTTACTCTGATACCAATTTGATGCGGGATGCGATGCGACTCGGTACTGATTTGATGCGAACCTGGGACACTAGGTGACGACGTGACCAATTTGATAATGCGACCGGCAATGACGTGACCAATTCGACACCAACAGACTTCCAAAAGAGGAGGATATGCCCTCAACAAGAGACATGAGCTCGCGGACATCCCTAAACGAGGGAAACATATGGATTTGTGCGGTTGAAAAATCGGTAGTGAGCCAAGGGTGGTCGACTCTTTTCACGTGCTCAGGTCGAGTCACGGGACAGGTCACACTCGCTCTCTCACAGTGGTGATCAAAAATGATAATGAGCTAGAAACCTATCACTCAAGCAGCGACATTCAAACATATACGGACTAAGCAAATGCCAAACAAGAGGAGCGAAAACGTACCCCCATGCTCCGGGCTTGGGGAAGATAACCTAGTTGAGTGGGCCATGGATGAAGTGGGCTTGCCTTGTCATGGTGAGTGGGAGTAGAGAAAGGTTGGGGGTGGATAAGGGCTTTTAAAGCCCCTTCCCCCGATTTCTGAGGTAAGTAACATGCCCCCATAGTCCCTGTTTAGGTATTTGGCATGTCATAGGCTTCAGTGGCGATCACGGTTCTATTTTATCATCTCTTTTCCTATTTTTCCATTAATTTTGAAGTAGAGATGAATATTCCTCTTTAAAGCATGTTGTTGTTGATTTGTGACCAATTTTAATAGAGAGGGTGTATTTTCATTGTTACAGTCGCCAGAGGAGAGAATGCTCAAGCCAACACCCTGGGAAAGTTGGCAAGCTCGCTAGCAGTCCTGCCTGATGGGTCACTCGACATTCGAGTGATCATGCAGTGATAGGTGCCTAGCATGATAGAAGAAGGATTGGAAGAAGAAGAATGGGAGGTCACCGCACCGGAAGCTGTCAGTTTACCTGACTGGAGAGACCCTCTTATGTAATGGTTTAAATACCGATAACTGCCCAAGCAAAGGGAAGAGAAGATTAGACTGATCAGAATAAAGGACTCCTATGAGCTCTGAAATGGGATATTATTTTGAATTATGACGGATGCCAAGCAAAAGCTACTCCTCCGGTGCCTGTCCATTGAAGAGGCTTGGAGAGTTATGAAGGAGGTTCACACCGGAGAAGCCGATGCACACCAGGCAGGTCTGAAAATAAAAATTAAAATAAAAAAACTTGGCTATTATTGGTCGACAATGTTTGATGACTGCTGTAAGTATGCTAAGTCATGTCAGAGGTGCCAGGAGCATGCCACAATACCCAGGAGGCCACCCGTGCCGCTGCATCCTACGGTGCCCAGCTGGCCTTTTGCCCATTGGGGGACAGATGTCGTGGGTCCATTGCCCGCCTCATCCACAGGCTACAAGTACATCATGGCAGCGACAGATTATTTATCCCACTGGGCCGAAGCTGTTTCTCTGAGGGAGGTCACCGGGGAGATCGTCGCCAGATTTGTCCGCCATAATATTATATTCCAGTTTGGCATCCTCGACCTAATTATCTCAGATAATTGAAGCCACTTTCGCAACCAAAAGGTCTACCGGCTGGCCAGACGGACACGGGACAAGCCATCACGGCCAACCGACAACACAACGAACCCAACTCACTGCGCGGTCACCAAGGGGCAGCTCAGGGAACTAGACGGTCCACAGGAGGCCGCCCAAGGAGACAGAATGGTCCATTCCAGGCCGTTCACTCCAACCGACCTACTACAGTAACCGGTCAAATGGCAGTCAGAATGGTCGGAGAAGGACCGCTCATGAAGTGGCATGGTTAGAGGGAAACTGCTCCACGAACCGCCAAAAAACTGTTGACCCAAGGTCAACCATGGTAAGCGATCAAGCCCTGGCCGCTCAACACAATGGGAAAACAGCACGGCTGAGAACCAGCCTCTCAAGTGGATTGGACGGCTCACACCTGGCCATGCCATCCACTGGGCGGTCTGTCGCACGACCGCGTAGACACCCACCGACTCACCTTAAATGGTCACACATTGGACCGCTCAATCACATAAACGGTTTCTGGAACGACCGTTCAGGCATCACGGCAGGAAAACCAAGGGATCGGCCGGATCGAGGCCTTTCCACGCCCCGTTCATTCCGAAACGAAGGGGATACAACCATGATGATGATATACAACACATAGACTCCAACGGGAGCCAGATCGACTGAGAAATCGTGAAAAACGGGCGATTTCTTAAAGTCGACCCAAAGGCAACCACCGGACTTCCCAGGCTCCTAACGGTCCCGAATGACCGTCAATCGACACGAAATCAGCGACTATGGAACACTGACGTTCCAGGGAGTCGTTTGGCACCAGCTGATCTAAAAATCATCGCCGTTTTTCGGCGAACCCTACGAACTCCACAAAACTATGATTTTACCTAAACGAGCCCAAACTCGCTCGTTCTAGCACCGAATAACGTGAAACTGCAGGGAAACGTGCAGGAGAAGTAGGTGATCCGTCTCCCTACCTCCACCGAAGAAACCATGCGCCGAAGTGACTAAACCATGCCGAAACCCGCCCAATCATGAACCGCGCCTTCTCGAAATCCACCGAGGGATCGTGCCACGCCACGCTCAATCCGTCGCCCCATTCCTTAAGTGGCTTGAAGTTAATCTGTGTCAATTCTGGTTTCTTGGGAATTTAACTTAATGTTCTTAAACATCCCTGAATGTAAGTGTTTTTAACTTCTAAACCCTGATCTTTATTGACAAACCCCACTATCTGAGTGTCCACTGCGTTGACGCTTCGCTTTCCTTGCGTTAACACATCCTATACGCTTATTGACAATCTTATATTCTTCTGCATCACTGCGTCGACGCATCCCTTCACAGCGTCAACGCAGCGTCTCTTCTGGCCTTTCTCAACCCGGTTCGCTATTCTGAATCGACTGAACCGACTAAGTCTTAGGGTCTCCAAAACCCTTTATATCTCATGGCGTAAACGCACTTCATTCACTCTTTCACATATTCCTAGTGCGTCTGCCCTCTGCTTCACCTTTTCTCTGTCCAGCTCCTCCTGTCGCCTCTTCTACTGTCCTTCTCTCTGCTACGATGTCTTCTTCGACGACTACGGAAAGTGGAAAGAAATCGTCTGAGAAGCGGTTGCGGGCTCCTGTTGCGTCTAGTTCATCTATCGAGCCCCGCACAAAGGCCATCCACGACGCACCTCCAGAAGCGCCGCAGACATATCACAGAAGGAGAAAAGAACCAGAATGACAGCCCCCTAGCTCGTCTGGCAAGAAGAGAAAAGCAGTCAAAGCATCTGCTTCCACCGCTCCGGTATCAAAGAAGAAACAACAGAAGGAGTCGACTTCATCCAAGCCTTCCGCACCGTCTCAAGTCATAAATATTGAAGATCCTCTCAAGGTTCTCATACCCAAACATGTGGATGCTAATGATGCTGCACTCCATGCCGCTTTTCCTGAGCTTCGCCCCATCTTCAAGTTCCAGGGCTGGTGGAGGTTTGTCACCAGACATAAGCCTTATTACCCAACTCTTGTGCGCGAGTTTTATCAGAACTTGAAATATGAGTCGGACATTCCCAAGATGTCATCAATAGTTAGGAATGTTCAGTTTGAGGTCACCAGTGACCTTCTTGCACGTTCTTGGAAAATTCCAATCACTGGGGCTGAAATCCAAGAGGCATGACGGCCAAAGGCCAGAACTGGGGGCTGGGACTGGCCAACTACTTCGTGAAGGGATGGTAGCTGAAATGCAGGAGTTGGATATTGGCGCTGGGTCTGGCTAACTGGCTCACAGAAGCGTGATGACTGGATTGCTGAATTGGCACTAGGACTGGGGCTGAGTGGCTGGCATATTGAGGTGTTGTAGCCATGATACTGGAATTAGGAGCTGGGACTGGAACTGGGGGGCTGTCCTATAGAGGCGTTGAAGCCACGGTGCTGGGACTGGAGGCTGGTACTGGAGCTGGGTGGCTGGCCCATGGAGGCATTGAAGTCACGTTGCTAGAACTGGCAATCGGTGCTGGAGCTGGGTGGCCGGCCTGGGAAGGCGTTGAAGCCACAGGGCTGGAACTGAGGACTGGAACTAGAGCTGGGTGGCCAGCCTATGGAGGCATTTAAGCCACATCGCTGGGACTGATAATTGGTACTAGAGCTGGGTGGCTGGCCTGGGAAGGCGTTGAAGCCACAAGGCTGGAACTAAGGACTGGAACTGGAGCTGGGTGGCCGGCCTGCGGAGGTGTTGAAGCCACATTGCTGGGGCTGAGGAATGGAACTGGAGCTGGATGGCTGGCCTATGAAGGCGTTGAGGCCACGTTGCTGGGACTAGAGCTGGGTGACCGGCCTGTGAGGGCATTGAGGCCACGAGGCTGGGACTGGAGGACTGGGGCTGGAGCTGGGCCTTGTCCGGTCGTTGAGGGAGTAGTGGTCGCCCTCGCTGTGGAGTGATCTGGAGATAGCCGATGACAGAATGTTGGAATCGACGGCCCCTGTCAGTGAGGAGTAAAGAAAGAGAAGTATTTTATTTTTTCTCTTTACCAGCTCTACTGCCCTTTCGGGTTTTCGCCAGAGCTGGCCCCCTTTAGCTTTTTTCGGTACGCCGTTACGGGTTTTCATACCGAGGGGTTACCCGATTTTGCCTGGGACACCCTTGCGGGTTTTCACCCCAGCTGGGTTGATGGCAATTTTTGCCCCCAGTGGTCCCGTAACGGGAGCCGACTGAGGTCTTCGAGCCGCAATCCACCAAAGCATGATGAGCCTCGAGCCAATCCATGCCCAAGATGACATCAAAGTCCTAAAGCGGTAACGCGTAGAGCCTGGCCGGCAAGTTCCATCCTTCCACCCACACGGGTACCTTCTTGAAGCAATACGGAATGTGCACGAAATTACCAGTAGGTAACTCCACCGCCATGTCACAGGACACCTCAGTCACCGAGTCCTCCATGCTCGGAGTAAAATCCTCCGAAATGAATGAATGAGAAGCACCTGAATTGAACAAAACACGAGCTGCACAACCCAAAATTGAAAGGGTACCTTCCACCAACTATGACGCCTCAACCTCCGCTTTGGTCATGTGGGTCACTCTGTCTCTGGATCTCTGCCTCCCAACAGTAGCTGACCGAGACAACTGAGGAAATTGCTCCTGTCGCTGGTACTACTGCGGCTGTGCTGGCACTTGCTGGGGCTGGAACTGCTACTGCTGCTGAAACCCGGATGGCTGACTAGGCCTCTGCGGACAGTCATGCGCCATGTGCTCTGGCTGGTCACACCTGAAGCAAACCACGAGTGCTGAACATGGTCTACCTGGATGAGAGCCACCGCACCTGGGGCACCCATCCCGAGCACCACTCACTGAACTCCGATGCTGCAAAGCTACCGACTGCTGGACACTGCCTACCGACTCCTACTGTGGTTGCCCCTTACGACCCCAATGCTTCCCACCAAAGCCCGCATCCTTGAGCAGCTTCTTGAGCCTCGAGCTAAAGGACGACGACTCTAGTGCGGGAGCCACAAACTGCACTACCACGGAACCACCCGCTGAGAGCTGGATAGTACTCTACTGCTGAACCTCCATCAGTTGACCAAAACCTGCCCGAACCTGACCAGCACTGCCCTGCCCTCGAATCTTCTGCAAATCTGTCTCCAACGTCGACGCTGTCTTGCATGCCGCATCCAAAGTGGTCAAACCTGACGTAAGAAGATGGTGCCTCAGCTCGACCCTCAGACCACTAACAAACTGATCGGTCTTCACTTCCTCATCCGCCATGATGTAAAAAGACTCTTACATAAGGACTTAAAATATAAAATTTAATAATGTTATGATGAGATTTTAGCTTCTGGTATGGGCCTTGATGACGAGAGTCCATTGGCATTGGGTCGAACCTCCTCCTTGGGTTGTGGCATCCATCACTACCCCACGCCCTCTCTCTCTCCCTCACTCTCATTTCTCTCCCTCCCTTTTCACTTTCTCTCCCCCTCTTCTCCTGGCGGTCGATGGAGGTGGAGGCGGGTTAGGTGGAGGTGGCGCGAGGGTGAGGAGCATGAGGATGGCATGAGGATCGAGGCGGTGGTGCGGCGTGGAACTCATTCACGAGTTCGTGAACCTGGCGATGGTTCGTGACATGATTTTGCAAGGAAACGGCATCCGCAGCGTGGGAAAACTTCGGTGGAGGTAGGGGGATGGTTTCCTAACCTGTGCACTTTATCTTCCCACGATTTTGTATGCCGAGGCAAGCCAAGTGTGGGTTAATTTCATGCTGGGGGCTAAAAAGCATGGTTTAGGGTGTGTGAAAATTTTCATCGGATCGGGCGTGGTTTCGCCATTTTCTTTCGTGCATTTTGTGGTTTGGGACCCGGGGAATGGTCCTTGTTATTATGCCCCTCGATTGGAATCGAGCAGGCATGGAAATCAGACTCTAGGGTTGAGTCCAAACATGTTTCAATAGTTTTCGATCGACCGACTAGTTGGGTCCGGTCGACTGAACAACATTCGCCGCAGAAGGGCGAAGAGGCCAGTTCGGTTGGAAGGGCGAAGAGGCCAGTTCGGTTGGAAGGGCGAAGAGGCCAGTTCAATCAACTAAACTACCCAGTTCGATCGGCCGACGATGGCTAGGCTCCCGTGCCTATGGCAGGTCGACCGCCCATCTGGGGCTGGTCGACCGACCCCTGTAGGTCGACTGACCACAGGGGATTGGTCAACCGAAATGCCCTATTTCACCCCATTTTGGCACTTGGTCGACGCGGTTGAGACCCTTTGGTCGACCTATGGCCTGATGGATGTCCCAGACACCCCGAGGGGACCATGACCTTGTTTTTTGGTGTCTGGAGGTATTGAGTTACCTTGATTAGTGTGCCCATTGGTTTTGAGAGTTCGGGTGACCCCACATGTTCTAGGCTTTCCTATTTCGCTTGATTGAGTCAACGCGTCACGGTATGAGTGTGGAGGGCTATTTCCATACGTCGTTGGTTTATTCGGAAAGCGGTTTCCATGTAGGCCATGCGTATGGTCTATGAACTGGAAGTTCAGTCACTCGGCCCAAGATTGGAGGTTTTTAGAATCTCCCTTGGAAAGGGAATTAATTTGACTGTTGTGAGCACTCTTAAGAATTAATTTAAGGGCAGATTGATGGCATGGAGCTATCATGTGCAACGGTCTTGACTCGAGTCATGTGACTCAAGGACCGTTGTATTATTTGGTCTAGTGGACTGCCCGGGGTCGAGTGGCACCATGCCACCCCGTGTTCTAAGTTACTTGTGATGGGCCTATGTGTAGCCTGTCAATACTCCGTTGCTTTCTTCTGAGAGTTGTACACTTAGTGACCCCTATTAGATAAATGATTCTTTGATGATATCTAAGTATGTTTCATTGTAATGCTACTGATTTGATACAACTATGCTTTAATGTGCATGATAATGTTTTTGATGCTCCTAGGCTAAGCTCGCCATGAAAAGACTCTCTTGTGTAAAGATCTCAAATTTAAAAACTGACATTGTCCAACTAAGGCACTCAGTCAAGTTGACATGGGGAGTAGCAGGGCAAGGTTGAATTCAAGATACATAAATCTAAAGGAGCAAGAACCTACCAAGGTTGAAAAAGAAACTCAAGATGCAAAGGCACAAAAATCGAGGCACAAGTATGCACAGAAATCAACAAAAGTAAATTGAGAAAGGACCTTTGCAGAACAAATTGCAAGAAATAAGCTCCTAGAAGCCAAGACATTGATGGCTGTACAAAAATCGAGGCAACTGGTTGCACAGAAATCAAGGTAGATGATGAAAAGTTAAAAACTGTTGATTACATAAAAATCAAGGCAGGTAATACAAAAAGAAAGAAATTAAAAAGAGAAAGCCAAGTGGAGTTCGCCCTCTTGCTCAAATAAATGATAAATCAAGGCAGACAAAATAATTGAGTAAGGGTGACAAGTAACTAGTTAAGGGTGACAAAAAACTCTTAAGGGTGACAAATAGATAGATAAAGGTGACAAATTGGTGTTACCTATGACAAATAGCTCATAAGGCAATTTCTTCAAAGGCTGCGTCGACTCCTCAGTTTCACTACTACGACCACAGCCTGGCTGCTCTGACCTCAGCTTCACTGCTATAATCTCAGGTCATTGGCAGCATAAACCTCACCATGTTGATGCCCTAACCTCTTCATGCTTCCAAGTCTAAAGTGTCGACTCCCAGAGTCGACTCCTTTTCGCAAACATTCTGTCATGCCACGCTACTTTGACCTCTCCTTTATAGGAGGTTGACTTCAGGCTCTTCACGAAAGCCATTTGACAGGCCATGTTCAACTGCTGCTTCGACGCATAAGTGGTGCTGCATCGACGCACCAGAAGCTTTCCAAGCCTTATCTGTTAAACCTTCACATTTGCTCTGACCTCACAGCAATGTTGTGTCGACCTGATCAGCTCTAGCAGTAGTCAGACAGGCTAGCATCACAAGGTGCCTTGACCTCGTCATCAAGAGGTCGATCTCACTCAAGGGTTCTCTAAAAAATTCTATTTGATATGTGTTCTTCAAAAACCGATCTAAGAGCATTAATAGCAGGCGTAAATCTCCAAAAACACCTCTTTTGAGGTCTGGAAGAGGATTCCATATCAGAGCTTCTGCCATTACAAAATGAGAGCTCAGAACATCTTCTTGGAGAAGACTAGGTCAGCCACCAAATCCAGAGATGTCCTTCTGCCAAAAATCTAATGATTCTGTCTTAAGAAAGGACTGGCCAGGTGGTATGCATTTCATTATACACTGGAAAAAGCTACATCCCACAGCCACAAGATCTCAGAAAGTTGTACTTTTTGCCTGCCATCGTCCTATCCTATGACTGGTTTGTTAAAGCCTTGCCAGCTCTACTCAACACCCTACAGAATATCTACCTCAAGCCAAAAGAAGATTTTGGAGGAAAAATTATCCTCCCATCTACTCTCTGATGCTCGGTGGATCAAGTCAAACTCTACTGAAAGAAGGTCAGGTGCGTTGGAAGCTTCATCGGCCCTGCTGCCTGCAGTCTCAAACTGAACCTGAGGTCCAGTTTGCATGCTCTGCCACGCCCCCAGACAACATGAACCAGTGTCTACACTCCTCAGAGACATCGTACTTCTGCGAGACGGCTTCGCCCCAGAAGTGGTCCCGCCCCATTTCGACGTCAGCACCGATCGCATCGACCATTTTTGTCCAACTGCGCTAGATTCACACCTGATCTTGAGTACCATTTGGTAGTGGCTACACCGTCTCGTACAGCCAGAATCAGTCCAAACTCTCTTCATAAGAGTTCTCCCTCGTCGAGTCACCGACAAGTCAGAGGTGGTCTTGTCCATTTCTGACGTTAGCACGGCTTGGGGCGTCCATTTTCCTGCAATCGCGCCTGACTGGTGCCACCCAGTCCGCCTGGAACCTGCAGCAGAATCGTCAGCCTTGGCACGCCTTCCTCTGCTGGTTTTCGGCATGAGGCATCTTCACCAAAGTTGTGCCCCTCAATGACACAAAACCAACCCAGGTGGCTTCGTTCCATTCCGACTTCATCACCGGAAGTTCCACTATGACCGTCATTGACCTGTCCTACTATTCACCCAAGAACCTGATGCCGACCGTCTGGGCAACCACGATCGGCGAGCTGATCTGATGGCTTCCAGCTTTTGAGAGTTTGTAGTACTCACTGTCTGATATGCCCACGAGTTGGTCCCGTCACTTTTGGAGTTCTACAGCGAGCATAACTATCGACGCACCATGACCGCGCCATCCAGTCCTGTAAGGCAGAACTGCATAGGCCATCGGCTGTGACCTCCTCCACCTTCCAGTGACATCAGCTCAACGTCAGACTTGCAAGCATCCCTCGACATTCCCCAAGCTTCATCCAGGTGTTGGCAGCACCTCGATTGGATGTCAGAGCTAGGCGTACGATCGGCAGTTGGTTTCCCCTCCCCTCGTTCCCCCCTCCTGCGGGAGGGTAGTGCATGTAGTGGTTTGCCCCATCCCCGTGATCCCCTCCCTGCGTGGAGTGTAGTAATTGTAATAGCAGGGACTCCTTACTAGGGTCGTCCAGCTTTCAGCCAGAGGTGGTCCCGCCCCATTTGGAGTTCCCCATCGAGAGCACCGGAGTCGACAACCCAAGCCAGTCCTGCAGTCCCAGTCACCAGCGACCAGAACAAGCACCCCACCACAGTGAGTACCACGGCCTCGTCTGCCATCTTCTGTCTGATCCCTCTGGTAGAGTTTATCAGAGGTCAGTCAGCTTTCAGTCAAGCTTGGTCTCACCTCTTTCTGATCTTCCCACTCGGAGATACGCCCCCGACAAGCCTCCCCTGTCCGACCGGCGTCCTACACAACGTGACTTCACAAGAATCAGTGGTACCGGCATCTCACACCTCAGAACAGGACCATTCCAGCCCTGAAAGATCCCTGGCACAGCCCTCTTCATGAAGACTCTGGCCCTGCTATGTCCCGGCCTCAGATCGGACAGCTACGCCGTTAGAGAGTCGAGTCCAGAATTTTGTCCCTACAACCAGCCCGACCCAGTCAACATCCAGGAGCCACCACGTGATCGGGTGATTTAGGAAGCAAATTTTGGTTTGGAGCACTAGACTGATCCCTCTTTTAGTGGGACTTGGTCCCTCCTCGATCTGATATTCCATCTGGGAGTACGGCCTCGTCCAAGCCCTTGCTGGCCTGTAGCAGAGAAGCCCGGTGCAGTTCTACGGAATCTGTCGTACCCGGTGCGTCCGAGATCAGAACGAGTCGACATTTCTTCCAGGAGCAAGCTAACACATCAAGCTTTCCAATGCATCTAGTCCCGCCACCGTTGGACGTCCCAAGAAGGTTCTACGTCCCCGTAAAGGCCTCTGGTCACAGAAGACAGAAATAGCAACCTGAAGGCGAAGTTAGGAGTCAGTTGGCTCCCGACCACCTCCGTTCCCCACCCCGCCTGGCCGGATTACAGCCCCTCCCTATGTGGAGGTAGTTTTGGGTGTAATTTCAATTAATCCCCGCCCTGAGATCCCCCTCCTGCGAGAGGTGTAGTGTTGTACTTTTCTGATTTTCAGGTTAGAGCTACACCGGCGCAGCGTGCGCAACTAAGGTGAGCAACAACTTGGTCGTGTGTAGAAACGAGGCTTGCACTGACTTGGTGAATGCATGCACAGACTTTACATGGACTTAGTTGCGTGCTACAACTAAGATTGCACCGACTCAATCTAATGCACAGACTCTGCACGAACTTAGTCGTGTGCCACAACTAAGGTTGCACCGACTCAATGCAAACTTGACTAAGTATTACACCGACTTTAATCTTACGCACAGACTAAGTGAACAGATGCAAACTATACTTATGTGCAATTCTGACATAACCAATGCATCAAAATACATACACCATCAAGTCAACGAAGTCAAACAATAATGTTGTCAATCATCAAAATAGGATTTTCAACACCGGGGAAAGATGATCTTGCCAGACTCAATCACAGACTCTGCTTGTATAGATGCTGGTCCAGAATCATCCTTTTCTTCAGCCAATGTGTGAGCCTCCTTCGCAGCAGAGGTCTGGTGCCGCTTTGCTAGTGCCTTGGACACCTTCTCTTTACCCTTAGCTGGTTTTACTGCAAGCATGCCTGAAACAGATCCCTTGCCCTGCAGATGCTTGGACCTTCGTTCCTTGTGAGGTACTTCGACTGCTTTCTTTGATTGAGCATCCATTTGTTGCTGCTCCTCCATAGCCTTTCGCTTCCCTTTGCCTTTGATAGCCGGAGAAGACATGGTTGACAAGGATACGAAAGTGGGAAACGGAGGCTAACAACATGGATTATGGAAGGGTGGAGAGCAAGGATGGAGAAAACAAGTTTACGCGAGAGGTGGGAGAGCACGGACGGCTCAGTTGCATCAGTGCGAAAGGTTTTGGAAAAGAAAGACCTTGACCTAGATGCGTTATACTTCGACAGTGAGGTAGACACTGATATAGGGTAGAGTTAGGCAAAAAATCAATCGACTTTACTAATTTCAAGAATAATTACCAGACTACCCTTCACTTTAAGTTAAAATACCCTTCCTTACATTTATATGGTTTTCTGCTTATGAGGATTATATCTTAATACTATAGAGTTCTAAAATTAATCCTTTAAATGCCCATCCACCTTTCATCTCTTTGCCGAAATTAGGGGCTTTGCGGCCCCCTTCTTGTAATACTGATTGTTTCATCTTTGCAAATGCAGGAAAAGCACATTCCAACTTCAAGAATGGCGGTCTCCTTTGGCCTCCAGGTCATTGAAAGCCACATCAGGGATGGCTACCTTGCCATCCCCCTCTGCTTCGGGAGTTTCCCTCCTGTGGTAGGCTTCCCCAACATTCTGGGGGTGGCCTTCGTCAACATCTTGGACGTGGAGGCGTCCGACGAGTCCAAGACCGAAACCCCCATCCCGGGGGTCACTGAAGCTATCACCGGCCGAACTGTGGCCGAGAACAACAACAACGCCCCGTCAAAGACGCTGGGCTGCCATGTGCACCACGTGCACCCGACTACCAGCTCACCTCAGCAGGGATCGGCATCCCACCGGAGGAGGTTCCGAAGGAGCCGCGCCGCCACCACACCAAGAAGCTGACTCTCCAGCTCCGGCAAGTCTGTCATCGTTGGAGGCATCAGAGTCCATCTTAATGGACAGAGGTCTGAGGCGATCTCGGACCGAACAATACCAACCATTCCAGTCCGCAACCCCTTTCAAGGACTGGAGAAGATGAAGGAGAGGATGGCGCCCGCCGACGCGCCGTCTCACAAGTCAGCAAAGCTGAAACAGGCTTGGGTTCCCAAGGAAGCCCAACCCGCGGCACCTGCACAAGCAGGACCTGGTTGTGCCCACCGTACAAGGGAGCGAAGAGGCGAAAAGGTCGAGGTGACGGCCACGACAGCCAAACGGCAGTCGCTGTACCAGTGTTGCCTGAAAATGCCCACCGCTGACGTCATAGGTGCCATCATCATGTCGACCGCCCGGTGTACGTGAATTACACCCATCATAGTGTCACCACCGACACCCAACCACCGGCCACTCTCCCTGACCAGGAGTGGGAGGGGATCGAGCAGGTCATGAGAAATTACCTCTGGGGCCCAGGCAGTACTCCCTTGGGTCGCCAGAGATTGCTGGGGGCAGTGGCCTCCGCCTTCCAAGAAGAAGAAGAGGCCTCAATTCTGAATATTATTATAATAGTCCCTATAATGTTTAACATTTTATAAATAAATTCTCGTAGTTTATTACCGTTCCATAAAAAGAATATTCGGTGGAATATTCCATCAAATACCAGTGAAAAGATCAAAATAACCTCATTTACTGTACTCTCTCTCTCTCTCCCTCCCCCACACAGTCACCCCCGTCGCCGACCATGCCACCTCCTCCCACGCTCGCGGAGCCTCCCCCCTGCCACCCTCCTCCACCTGCTCCGACAGCCGACCACCACACCCACAGACGCCGGACCTCACCTACCCTCCGCCCTCCACCTCCACCGCAGTAACCACCACGCTGGCCACATCTCCCCACACCTCTGCACCTCCTCATCGCGATTGCCCTCCTCCCCTCCCCTTCGCGAGTGGCCACTCCACCGCGTCCACGGCCTCCCTGTGCCACACCCGCAACTGCCCCTCCACCTGCACCCCCCTTTCGCCGCCGACCTCCCTCACCGTCGCCCCTCTCCCCACGTCGCCGGCCAACTCCCCACCCTCACCCTCTCTCGTTCTCCCTCTCTCTCACCCCACACCACGTCGCCGATCGCCTGCCTCTCCTCTTCCTGCTACCACCACGCAGCCTCCCCTTCGGCCTCCACTCCACCACCGGTCGCGGCCACGTAGCCACCAACCCACCCCCGACAGCCTTCTCCTCCTCTAACACCACGTCGCACATGCCACCGCGGCAGCCCCCCTGCCACCCTCACCACCTCCACACACCTCCGACCACCTCCACCACGGCGAGCCCGGCCGCTGCCTCCCTCTCCCACCACCTCTGCACCACCGCCGGACACCGCCCCCCGTCGCCGGCCTTCCCCTCCGACCACCGCTTGCCCCTAACCGAGCGGCCTGCCTGCCCGACCGCTTCTGGGCCTCCTCTCCGTACGGCGGCGGTACTGCAGCAGGGAGGAGTCCAGGGAGGGGGATCAACAACGGCGGCGAGGAGTCCAGGGAGGGGGAAGAGGACGACGGGGAGGCGGCCGCGGTGGGTCCTTCCCCGTCCTTCTCGCACAACCACACTCTATCAATCACACCTACAGCATACGCATTCACAAGTGAGATCTTGTTCGGTGAGTTGAGAGCTTGATTGTTTGATTAGCTTAAGAGTTAAAATTGGATAGCTAGAATTTTAATTGGCCATCAATTCACCCCTCCCCTCTTGATTGCCACATTCTGGGACTCAACAGTGGTGTTTAGAGAGAGGTGGGAGCGGTCGGTGAGAAGTTAGGGGGAGAAGAGAGGGTGATGGGGAGTGGTGCAGGCAGGGGAGCTGGGTTACGGAGGTAGCTGGCGGGCGGTGGGAGCGTGAGGGAGGTGCGGCGGTGGTCGACAAGCTGCCGGTGTCCGTGGAGGGTTCACAGTGGACGGGGGAGAGAGGCCAGAAGATGGAGAGTGAGAGAGACGCGAGTGGGTGATGGAGAGAGCAGGGAGGAGGCAGTGTGGTGGTCTTCCGGCGGGAGGGGGAGGTCGGCGATCGGTGTGGCGATCGACGGGAAGGAGAGGGGGTGTGTGTGTGTGTGTGCGTGCGGTGTGAGGGTCTTCTGGTGTGTGTGCGTAGTAGAGGGAGGTGTGTGCGTGTGTGGAGGGTGCGGCTACCGCGGTGGCAGTGGGGGGCTGGAGGCGGTGGTCGACGGGAGAGGGGGAGTGGGGCGGTCGGAGGTTGAGTGTGGTGTTGCCAGAGGAGGGTGTTGTGGAGAGGAAGGGAGAAATGGGGGGAGAAGAGTGGGAGACGGGAGGGCGGCCGCAGCGGATGTTGGTTCGCCGGAGGTGGCATCGGGGTTGCTTCCGTGTGTGTTTTGAATGGGTGAGAGAGAGAGAGAGACGGGAAAGAGGAGAGAGAGGAGACCAGTGAGAAAAGAAAATCCCTCCCTTTCAACAGTGATAGTGTGCCCTTTTATCATTGGGAAGTGGGGGTAGAAATCAAATTAAAGAAAGATAGAGGGGTATTAAAAAGAGAGGGGACAAGATCCTAAAAATAGGGGGGAGTTAATGTAGGTAATAAATAATATTATTAATATTATCAATATTTATTTATGCATATACATATATGTGAGTTAACACATGACAATTTTCACATGAGTTTCCTGCATGCACAAGATGTTCAATTTTATTTTTCAAATGTCTATTTTCAGATCTAAATTTTTTACATTTTTCATATAACGACTCATATGTAATTTGTCATTGTTCACAAGTAAGGGATTCAGTTTCAGATTGTACCTCATTTATGTTGTCTTCATTGGCCATGAAGCATAGGTTCTGAATCAGCTCATCTAGTCCATCTTCATTTTCGGACTCTTCCTCATCTTCATCACTCCAAGTGGTCACCCTGGCCCTCGATTTCTTGAACTTTCCTTTCTTCAGCTTCTTTATCAGATCGGGGCACTCACCCTGCATGTGTCTGGGTTTTTTGCATTCATAGCAAATGACTTCCTCTTTCTTGCTACTCTCACCTTTGTTAGGACCTTGCCTTCTTGGTCATTTACTGAACCGACCACCGAATTTACTTGTCCCTTTGACAAATCTTCTCGCTCTTCTGGTGATCATGGAAACTAGCTCCTCATCCTCGGAGTTGCCCGTGGAGCCATCATCACTGCCCTATGAGTCTTGTTGGTTCAACTTCAATGCCAATGGTGTGACGACCTTCTTCTTATTGTGCTCCTCCTCGCTCCTCTTGATGTTGATTTCGTAAGTCATCAAGGAGCCAATTAACTCGTCCAATTTCAAGGTGCTAAGATCCTTTGAGTCCTCGATTGATGACAAGGATCTTAGAACTTTTCTGATGAGCTCCTTGTTTGAATATTCCTTACCTAGGCCTTTTAGTCCATTTGTTATTTCTGTTAATCTTGCGAACATGTCAGAAATGGACTCGTCAGGTTTCATCATGAATAGCTCGTAATCCCGAATCAGTAGGTTCGCCTTGGTTTCCATCATTTTTGATGTTCCTTCGTAGATTAACCATAGCTTGTTCCACATCTCCTACGCAAAAGAACACATGAAAATACGTGAGTATTCATTAGGATGAATGACACACTGAATTATATTCATGGCTTTAAAGTTTGCTGAACACTTCTTTATATCCTCATCGTCCCACTCATCCTCATTTAAGAAGGAGAAGAGGAAAGTACACAAACCACAAGTGCTCAAACTCAACAAACTCAGGTAACAAAATGTCATATCTATGTATATCTGTCAAAATGAGTACAAGTGTATGAAGGGTGGGGGAGTACAAAGTCTCTCTCTAACTCTCGCCTCCACCCTCCTCTCTCTATCTCTCTCTCTCTGCCTCCCTGCTGCCCCGACGATGAGCTCGAGGTGGGGGCATAGACCCCCGTGCTGCACTCAGAGCTGAGCTCTGTACCTCCTCCTCTACATGCTGGTGGGAAGAAGAGCCGGTCATATATGTCGTGCTTGCGAAGGCGCTCGAGTGCCCCGCTGCCCGGGCTCGCTCACATCCCCGCTGCAGTCGCTCCTCTGTCGCCCGTAGCCGCTCCTGGACTACGGCAAGCTATGTCCGGACGGCGACAAGCTTAGCTCTCTCCCGGTCCCGCTCCTCGCGCTCTCGAGCACACTCTTTTCGCTTGATCTCAAGATGGATGCGGAGGTCCTGAACGTCCCGAGGCAGCTCCTCACGCTGGCCCGCTGCCGCGGTGAGACGGGCCACCTCCTCCTCCAGTTCTGCGACCCACTGGTCACGGATGGCGAGCTCTGCTCCAGCCAAGGCAGCCTGAGTGCTCGCATCCTGTAGCTCCGCCTCCTGCATTCCATAAGTCAACTATCAGTTTCGAATTTTATTTCAACATATACTTAATTGAAATTAATGCTGTTGACTCACCGTGCCGCGAGGTCGCGCTCCGTCCTCCGATGACTCAGCATCCCCTCCAGCTCAGCAATTAGCTCATCGCGGGAAGTAATCTCTGAGCGCGCTACTGCTAACTGCTTCTTGGCCTCAGTCAGCTCTATCATATGCATCATATCATAACATCATTAATTCAAAAGAAGAATGCATGGACCACCAAAGCAAGATAAAACTCACTAGCACGCTGCGGTCGCGGTGCTGCCTCGCCACACAGGCAAGCGCATCCTGTAACTCCTCAGTCTGGACAAGGGCATGAAAGAAAATCATAAGATTTCATAAACAAATAATGGCATA
>JANBPO010008357.1:0-39270 GCA_024336825.1 Amorphophallus titanum | reverse complement strand
CAACCCAATCTAATGAAATATTATTGCTTCTGCTATATCTGTCAGTTCAATGTACCCCTCACGACAATCCTTTATCCATTTAGGGGCTTTTCCGCCCTTGGGAGGCCTCGCGGGTTCCAAGTGATATCGGGTATACCTGGTATCCGGGATCCGGATCGTTACAGCTAGCCTTGGACCGTTTATCTTCGTGGGTTTTGGGGCTTGTGCGGCCACATGATAGAACGCACATGGTATGGGCGGCCAGCTGTGGACCGCCTATCCCCACTTGGGCGGCCAGCTTCTAGCCGCTTGTTTTTCCATTGGGTTGAGCGGCCAGCATCTGACAGCCCATCCCAGTTGAACCTTGGTCAATAGTTGACTATCGGTCGCATTAGGCGATCTGGTCAAGACCGTTTTGACTGACACTGTAGTAACTCGGTTCCGTTCAGTGGTCCGGTCAAGACTATTTTTGACCAGGAACTAGATTGGGTCATGGGCTTGAGCAGCCAAGGCTTGACCGCTCATCCCCTCAGGCGGTCCTGCCCAGACCATCCGCCCTCTTTAGCCTTTGTAGTTTGTCCGTTGTGCGGTTGGTCCCCAACCGTTCATCCCCCTTGAGTGGCCCCATATGGACCGTTCATCCCCTTGAGCGGCCACATTGCGACCGCCCATCCTATTGAGTCAGTCATCTTGTATGTTGGCCGTGATGGCTTCTCTCGTGTCCGTTTGTCTTAGGTTTGTATTCTAGGGCGGTGTCTTTGTGTCGGTAGTCTCTAGATAGGTCGGTTTAGGTGACTCGGTGTGGTCACTTCCCTGACTGCGACAGGTCCCTAAACGACTCAATCTAGAACTGCCAGCGTACTTATCTATGGTTACGTAGTGACTGTTCCTTGACTGCCGGGTCTGCCTAGCGATTGAGTGACGGTTCACCTTGCCCAGAGTGTCATCCTCTGGTGTTTTCGTTTATGTTTGTCTTGGCTTGTCCTTGTGGTCTGTCTGTTTTCCCGTGGGCATCTGTAACACCCGTGTTTTAACAGATTCTTAGTGGTGCGGATCTAGATTTTATTCACGCACATACTGACTAAGTCAGTGCACGTGCGGGGAAAGTCAGTGCACCTGTGGAATATGCCAAGGACAAGGTCAATGTAGATGCTGGCGAAGTCAGTGCACATGCAGGGGAAGTCAGTGTAGCTATGGAGTATGCAAGGGGTGAGGGTCGGTGCACATGCAAGTTAAGGTTAGTGCACATGAGCTAAGGTCAGTTCATATGCAGACTAAGGTCAGTGTACGTGCAGACTAAGGTCAGTGCACATGGGCTAAAGGTCAGTGCACACGCAGACTAAGGTCAGTGCACATGGGCTAAAGTCAGTGCACATGCAGACTAAGGTCAGTGTACGTACTGACGAAGTCAGTGTAGGTACTAACAAAGTCAGTGTACATGGGCTAGAGTCAGTGCACATGCAGACTAAGGTCAGTGTACGTGCTGACGAAGTTAGTGTACGTGTAAACTAGGGTCAGTGCACATGCTTATGCAAGGCTTATGCATGCGAGGGGGGTGAAGTCCGTGCAGGGTCCGTGCACATATAGACAGGGTCTGTGCAGCTATAGGCCGAGTCGGTGGACATGAGAGCAGGGTCCGTGCAGGGTGAAGTCAGTGCACGGTCCGAACGAAGTCTGTGCAATGCAAGGTGAAGTCGGTGCATGGTCTGTGCATGTGGGGGCCAAAGTCCGAGCATGGGCTGCACGAGGCTGAAGCTGCACGGGGTTGAGGCCAGGGGGAAATGAGTGCACCGAGGAAGGTCACGACTGTGCCGGTGAAGAAAGAGGGAGAGCGTACTGGCGAAGAGGTGTACCAGTGAAGGGCGAACTGGCAGGCATGCCGGTGAAGGGTTAACAACAGCCAAAAGGAGGGGGCACTGTCCAAGGAGTGTACCGGCGAGGGAGGAATAAAGGGTGTATCGGTGAAGGAACCCAAGGGCATGCTGTGGAAGAGTCTGGGAGTGTGCGGTGAAGGAAGTTTCAGAGTGTACCAGTGAAGGGGATTTCAGAGTGGTGTGCACCGGTGAAGGGCCCACTCCTCCTTCATTCTCTTAAGGCCTTTCTTTTCTTCTTTTATCACGTCCCACCTGTGGTGATAACAACTAAAACCTACCCAGTCTAGACCTTACGTCTATTCTGATGAGACCTACAGATATTTTGTTGCATCGATATGAACCCAATATCGATGATGAAATCATTCGCTGGTCAATTGGCACGTTGCCCCAACCGGCCTGGAAGTCCACCCAGAAGCAACCATTCGTTTGTTCTGAACAATACTCTGTAACCTCACTCACGGCACACATGGCTGAAAACCCAGTTTGAGCACCCTTCCGGGTACCGTTACGCAGTGGAGCGAGTTTCCCGCCCCTTCCCTGAAAGGGCGGACGCTCTCCTGCTAAACACGAGTTATCCGCGATAAGATGTGCCAAACCACAACCAACCCCTTATGGAAACAAAAATACACATGAGGTTGTAATAAAGTACCACTTTCATTACGAAAAGAGGAAGATATAAATGCGACCCACAAGGGAGGTGTGTACAAGGAAATGACGTCTACGGACGTCGAAATATGTCTTCAAAATCCAAGAGGCCTACATATGGAGCAGATCCTAGTTCATGCAAACGAGCCTCCTCCTCCTGGAGCCGGATGGATTCGTCCTGAAGAGATGCCTCCTGTTCCTCCAGCAAAGCTATCTCTTCGGCAAATTGTGGCCGGGTGATCCGTACTCGTGGCAACTCAGCTCGGAGGTCATTCAACTCTGCTTCAAGCACGCCTATCCGATCGTGTATAAATTGCTCCCGCTCAGTCAGAGCCTCCAGCTGGCCTTGTCACTCTTGAAGGATAGAACTCATCTTCCCTAGCTCAAATTTGCACTCCACTTTCTGCAGCCTCAGAGCTACCAGCCTGCCAGTTGAAACACGCGCCAGAAAATCCCGGTGGTGCACAAATTTTAACAGCAACAAGAAATGCTGGGTCCATATTTCCAAGGGACAGCCCATTGCCTGCAGACTAGCAGTGAAACTGTTGGCTATCTCCTTCAATTGCGGATAAGTTAGTCCGGGCTGAGATTCAACCAACTGGCGTAGCATGTCCAGATTCTGCCAGACGAAGCTCTCGGAGGAGAGTGGCAGTGATGTTGTCCATAACCTCCTTTCCAGAGGTGCACCTGAGAACAGATGGGAATTTATCAGTGTTGACAACAGATCTCAAAATATTAAGAACCATAATATTTTCTTTCTCTTTCACTCTGTCCTCATTGGACCATTTGGTCTGATCAAGAGGTAACTAGTGTGGGCCTTCACATACAAGACTCCACAGATTAGAACCAATAGAGTCCATGTAGATGAACATGCCGCCTAGCTAATTGCTATAATTTGAACCATCGAAAATCAAAGGAGGAGGCATGTTAATAGACAGATTTAAAACAGAAGACACTCAATGAGAGATACTCAGAAAATAGTCGCAGAACCAAGACTAACACCCAATGCAACAGGATCCTCTGTAGATCATTGGATCTGGATACTCAGAGAACCGCTCTGATACCACTTGTTGGGTTGATAGACTCGGATTCAGAGAGGGGGTGAATGAATCCCCTTCAAAAACTTACAGCGGAATAAAACTTTTTGTCACACTCAAAGCGACTGATGAAATCTAAAGGCTCAGCACAAATGTGTCCCTCAGGCACACAATCAAACACTTGGCAACAATTATAAGTTCAAATAGAAATCACCCACGGACGTGCTTCTAATGGAGAGCACAAAAATAACCTAAGAATGGGATAGAAGATATGGATGATCACGCTACAAGCAAACCACTGCATAATAGATTTTAAGGTGGTTCGATCAACCAGACCTACGTCCACCTCACACTCAAATCGAGTGTGGCTTCACTGCTGTGCCTCACAGCTTGCATCCATTGGACACCATAGCTTGCCAACAATATCTGCCTCACAGCTTGACCAGAGGAACTGACTCCTCTCTTCCTCCTGCCCGAAGGGAACACTAGTGACAGCCCGTCACTAGTAGACCAGAGACCGAAGTCTCTCTTCCTCTACCAAGGAGGGAAACCCAAGTGACACAGTCACTTGAAACTCGGAGGACCTTCCTCCCTTCCTCCAAACCGGAGGGAAACCAGAGACCGAAGTCTCTCTTCCTCCAAACCAGGAGGGACCATGCCTGGAAGGTGTTCAGTAAAATGCCCGAACCCTTATTTCTCATGATTTTGTCGGGGAATAGCCCGGGTACAACAAATGCCCCCCACGGGTTGTGTGTCGGAGGCGGAGATGAGGGCGTACGGCCCATGAGACTCCTGTTTCGAGCTATTGTAGTTCTATTTTGACACTTCGTATGCCTTTATTTTCACTGTGCTTGGTGATTTATCGGTGTTCTGACCCTTTCTCCATGCTTTGTCTTGCAGCCATGGCGTGCTTTGGAAGAGATGGACTGAGAAAGAGCTGTCACGTCCCGAGTGCGGAAGCTTACCCGCGGCACGACAGTTCTTTATATAGAACCAAAGCGAGCTAGCTTATTTAATGGAATTCTTCCTTAGACAATTGTAGAGTGCGCAATTAACTAAGATCTAGCTTGGAATTATCCAAATGGTTGAACTAGCAATTATTACAACAACCCAAATTGCCAAATACGTAGAGTCAACTCCTCTAATACAACTAACATAACTGAAATACAACTAACATACAGGGTTATACAACTGACATAATGGGATTACAATTAACCCAACAATGGGATTACAATAACACAAATACTTAATAACTCCTACACTCATCACTCAGACTCATTCCCCTCCGAGTGTTGGCTGATATCCAAATTACCTGAAAAGGTTAGAAAAATAACTAGATGAGCGAATCGCCCAGTAGGATTTACATCTCAGGTTTTAACATGCTTTAAGTGAATTACAAGTTCATTTAATGTAGGTAATCTATGCATGCAGACAGGTAGATATCAAGGGATTGTAAATCGACAACAATAATAAGAAGTGAATAACAAGAAGTGAGAGTATACAGATTTCAAATGTTTGTACAGCAGTAACAAAGAATATCAAGTAAGTAATAACTGGCAGGTAATAGACAATATGAATTGAAGTTCACCAAGCAATAATAAGCAGTGCAAATTCAAGCAGGTATAACAGGAATTGGCTATTTATCATTCAAGCAAATACTTTTACCCTTCTACGGGTCTCAAATCAATCAATCAAGTAATTTGTGAAAGAAAGATTGTGGTGACCCAGGATCTGAGTACCGAAAAGGAACCAGCGACTCGAACCTCGGCCCGCCGCCCACGAGCCCGAAGACTCAGAAGGGTTAAAAGGATAGATGTGGTGTACATAGAAATAAGAAATAAAGTAGAAGAATAGATATAATAACAGAAATAAACAATCTAACTACAACAGAATCCAGTCCAACAGAAAGTACAATCTAAAGTAGTAAAATATACCACATGCCAAGTGAACACTCGGCCCGGCAAGCTGACAACTAGGAACCTCCACGCGACATCCTCGAACCCCGAGGAAGAGCCACCGCACCTGAAAACTAGGGGTGAGCCTCCTATCACTGGCTCAGTAGGGATCCCGCGGAACCTCAACCGAGAAAACAACGGAGAGAGAAAAAGCAGGAACTACGAAAGCAGGAAAGTAACTACGGCGGCCGACAAAACCTCGACTCTACAGCTACTCCTACTGTACCAAAAATATGACTCAGTCTCCCATCGGGGGACAACCAAGTCACGCACCCGACATCTCGATCCCACGGTCAGGGGACAACCATACACGAGCTGCCCTGACCACGCTACTAGGAAAACGCCACGACGTCCCAGTCGCGAAAATCTGCCCTCACAGTAGGGCCTGAGCCTTAATCACACAGTTCGGAAACACAATCACGAACTCGCTGTCGTGAACTCTACGCCATCTAGGGAAGCCCTCGGTGACGCTCATCGAAAACCCTAGACCTCGGCTACGGGAACGCTCTCGAAAATAACACCTGAAACTCCGTCTCGTAGACGAGAAACGAAAACCCGGGACACGACAACTCACGTCACGTGACGGGAGCACCACCCACTAGAAGAATGACCGTATGCGTCCCCTGACGTCTTACACTGCGTCACAGGTGTCTAGCTACAACGCCCCGGGCGTGAGACTCAGACACGCAACAAGTACCACAACAAGGACTAGCTAGGGTCACGCTCGTCAGCGCGTGTCCTAAGCCCCCAACTACGTGTGCACACACAGACCATCTGCTCTAGGTCGGGTCCTAGGCGTTTTCACCATTTTTCGTGTAAGTTACATTTTTGGGGTTTTTAGGCTAAAATGCTTGTAAAATTCACCATGGTCATTGTATTTACATTTTGATGCATGCTGTAGTTATAAAAGGTTGTTATTTAGCTTCTCCTACCCCTTTTCTTTTGTTTCGTATCGATCCGACTTGACCGAAGGGGAGTTCGGTTCTGAACTTGTCCGTCTCATTTTCTAGATGATATAACGCGCCTGTCAGAGGCCATTATATGCATAACCGACCCTTGGGGGTGCGTTATGTCCAACATGATGGACCACTGTTGGACCATTATGTGATCGTCGTTTCTGTAGGTCTGTAGGTTGTAGGGCATGACGGACTAGGTCTGGTCCACCCTGGCCAACATAACGCCCTTCTCGTAGCGCGTTATGTGGTGTGTCAAAACTGTGGATTTTCCTAGGTTTTATGCGTTCGGGTGACTTTAACGGACCAATCTCGGTGGATTATAGTCTCATGATGCACCAGTCATGGCTCGTTATGGTTCGTGTGGTTTTGATGGTCATTCGGGTGAGTATAACGCGCTGGTGGAGGTGCGTCATACTGAGCATAATGCCCCAGCGGTGGCGCGTTATAGTCTGTATGTCTGAGTTTTGGCATTTGCACGGGTGAGCATAATGGCCTGGGGTAGGCGCATTATAGTCGCATAACGCCCCAACCCTGGTTCGTTACACTCTGTTGTTTTAGAAATTTTGGGAAAGCATGTTTAATTTCTATTTAATGCATTTCATGCTACGTCTATGTTATAATCTTGTTATTTTATGATTAATGGCCTGCTCCTAGAATCCCAATGGAGTGCTTAGACTTTCCATGTGATGGATCCACTAGATGTAGCTCTAGACTTCACGGAATGTCGACCAACCTGGGAGAGGTGAAGGGACAGTCCCGTCAAATGGTTTAAGCTAGTACCGTGGGCCCTCGGCTCGACCGTAGCACTCTACGGGGAGGGAAATCTAGCTGGAGGCCTGGCCCTAGGCAGGGGTCGGTGTGTGCACACGTGGTCAGAGGTGAGGCTCTGTGACCGACATGGTGGTCAAGTCCCTGGACTCTTCAATAACAGTGGCTTTAGTGTGCCACGCCGGGGTCAACAATCTCAGAATCTTCCTGACAATGTCCGCCTCGAAAATTTCTGTCCCAAAACCTCTAAGACTTTTAGTGATCAACGACAATCTACCATACATCTCAGTAATATTTTCCTCTGATTTCATCTTGAATAGTACATACTCAGACGTCAGAAGGTTTACCTTGGTTGCCTTAACCTGAGATGTACCTTCGTACATTAGCACCAGCTCGTCCCACATTTTCTTGGCGGTCTTGCATGCCGAGATTCTAGCATACTCTTCTGGATGGACTACGCACTAGATGATGTTGAGTGCTGTCTAGTTTACTGCCAATAGCTTGATGTGGTCTTCAGATCACATTTCCTCGTTCAGTGGAAGGTCGTAGGGTCCCACGGTGATAACCCTCCATAACTTGTGACACTGCGCCCATATAAAAACCTCCATCCTATTCTTCCAGAAAAAGTAGTTAGTTCCATTGAAGAACGGGGGACGAGTTATGGACTGTCCCTCTGCCATGTAGCTACGAGGACCACTGTTGCCTGGATTGCCCTGGCTGTTGGACCACATTTTGGGTAAACCTGCTCTGATACCAATTGATAGCTACGTGGAAAGGTGAGCTAGAAGGGGAGGGGTTGAATAGATCACCTGTTAACAATTATTTGCGTAGAAATTCAAACCACTTGAAAACTGAGGATCAAACAGTTGCTACGCATAAACAAGAGAGCAAGAAAAGGATCAACAAACCACAAAAGGAACACAGAGGTTTTAAGGTGGTTCGATTGTAAACTTGCAATCTACGTCCACCCCTTACTCCTCGGAGTAAGGCTTCCTTGCACTAACAACCAAGAACCAGCAGACTCAGTCTGCGAACAAACGCTGACGAACAACTTGGACTCAAGGAACACTCTCCTTGACCAACCAGAGGATCTTCCTCCCTTCCTCTGCAACACGCAGTGGGTAAACACCAGAGGACCTTCCTCTCTTCCTTCAACCACGTTCTCTTTATTCAAAATCAAGCACATCAAGTTCAAGTTATCAATCTCTACATCATGAAAGAAAAATCACTCGATCCTCAGTCAGGCATCCTCATGAGGACAGATCTCTCGCAACTCTCTCAGATAGGCCTGATACTCCTCCTGGATCTCTGTCACATCTGCTGGAAGGGTACGCACCCTGCTGACCTCCCACATGATCAAGGTACTCCTAACCGCCTGCTCATCCTCCTCCGTCCCAAGTCTCCTCGCCTATAGTGTAGGAAGATGGGGTAGCGCTAGAACCGTAGTGCTGGAAGTCCAACCTATAGGAAGCACCTGTGGGGGCTATACATCACCAACGTGGTGTTCCCCACAAGCCTCAAGTCGAGCCTAAGCCTCCTAGGAAGCCTGAGGGTGGTGCCGTGGAGGAAGGACGGGCGCATCACGAACCGGTCCAGGGGCAGAGTGTTGAGGTAGAGACGCCACTCATCCCTAGTCTTCTTGTCTGAAGTCCTGCACTTGGCCTACTGGGAGAACTTGAAGGTGCCGCTAATAAAGAAAAGTGGATGGCTCCCAAAGATGCGGCTAGTAGAAGTGATATCCTCCCTAGGTATAAACTTCAGCCTAACCCTCATCTAGCACTCAAGAAGGATCATGGAGCCAAAGAGAGGGCCTCCTAAGGCTACTGAGCTAAGTCCCTCATATAAGTAGGAAATGATGGCCTGAGAAATGGAAAGACCCCGCCATAATCCACTAATGGTGTTGTGGTTGGGTATGTCCAGGACATGGTCGACAGAAGGGAAGAGTATGACACCGCATAGGCAGATGGAAATAGCTTTGGCTATTGCCTCATCCCACCCACACTTGTTCTTACAATGGGCTATGACCCACTGGCTCAGAGGTAGCAAATGGATGTGGTGTGGGCCAACTATAGTGTGGACGTCCTTGGCACTAGGAATAAACTCCCCTAGGATGAGGGTAGGGTCTATCGGTTCAACCGTATGACAAACTAGGTCTTCCTCACCAACTTTAGATCTAGGGAGGGATAGATAAGTCTCTACCTCTTCTAGCCCCCAAGTAGCAGAGTATAACGGACTGGGATGGGGGCGTTAAACGAGTATAACGCACCTCCCTAGGGCCGTTATGCTCACCCGAACTCAGGAAAAACCTGAAGCTGTAGACTATAACGCACTGCCTCAGACCCGTCATGCAATGCATGCGTGCCTTGACCCATGTGTTATATTCCCCAGCAAACCTTTACAAAACACACCAGACATAATGCACTATCACGGGTGCGCCATGTGACTATAACTCACCAGGAGTGGTCCGTTAAAGACACCCGAACGCTAAAAGCTCAGAAAACTCCTCAGAAAACCACAGAGTATAACGCGCCTTGACTGAAGCGTCATACATTGCATGGCGGTCTGAGATCAGCCCGTCATGCTCGACATCCTACTGACCTATTTGAAACTTCGATAGTATAGCGACCCATGGCCGGTCCGCCGTGCAATGCATAACGCGCCCCCATGGATCCGTTATGAGATCTGAAAAACGCGAACGGCAAGTTCATACCGAACTCCCCTCTGGTCAAGCCGGATCGGCATGAAATGAAAAGGAAAAAGGTAGGAGTTGAATGGCTGAAATTCTATAGCTACAGCATGCATCAAAACTCAAATCTACCACCCCTAAACAATTATCAAAGCATTTAAAGCCTAAAAATCCCAAAAATACCCCATGCACAGAAAATGGTGTAAATGCCTACCAATGGAGATGCATGAGCTACCAAAATGTTCCTAGCGAAATAAGGAGTCCATCCCCCTACCTCGATCGTCGTAAAATCCTCAAAAAATGTGCGAACAGACGACGGGACGCTGAGTTGCCTCATGAACTGCCCCGATCGTACAGTCCACGATCCGTGAAAAGAACAACACTGGCGCGATCCTCGCGTCGAGCCGGTTCCAACAGTACCTCCTGCGCCTCGATCCGAGTTTGGCACAGCCCAGAATGGACGAAGGAACGATTTGAGGAGAGAGAGTGAGAGGGGGGAAAATCGAGAGAGATAGAAAGAGAGAGAGAGTCGCGAGTGGAGAGAGAGAGAAAAATGCACACGGGTTTAATTTTTTATAGTTGTGGACTTATTCTTTTGGCAATTCTGGACTAATGTATATTGACTATCACTCTGATATATTTTAATTACTTCTGCATTTCAGTTTAAAATACTATTCTAACTTATATTGCGCGTGGTGTGATTCCAATTCGTTATACGCTCCCTCGACAAACTCCCCCAACCCTTCAGGGGCCTTATCAGACTCTTGGGTGACTTCCCCAGTTCTTGGTAGCGGTAATCCGATGCTACACCAGGTTATCGGTATCCGAAGCTCTAGGTCATTACATTAGCGATCCAAGGGTGACCGCTAATCTATGTTAGCAGTCTAGGTTTAGACCACTTGACTCTCTGGCGGCCCAAGAGTGGACCTCCAGGCGATTCTCCGTGTTTGTCGCGTTTGTTGTGTATTGTGTTGGTCTTCGGTCAACCCAATTGGGATCCAGTGGTTGATCGTCAGCCTCGAGAATGTGCCGGACACCGTGAGACCTGCGTTTGTGTTTTGGGGGTGTCCGAAGGTGCCGCATCATCTTGATTAGTGTGTTCGTGAGTCTTGGGGTCCAGGTGACCCCATGCGTGTGTTTCGAGTTTTCGAGTGGGCCGTGTGTGTGGCCTTAGACTGTGAGTCCAATCCCCCAGCCTAGGGCTGGAGGTCTCTTGTGTTCCCTTTTTCGAGGGAAGGGTCTCGACAGTTGTGGTCTGTCTCGTGAGTTATCGCTTCTTGGTTTCAGACCTAGGGAATAGGCGAGATTGATGGCTTAGTACCGTGACGTGCGACGGTCTTGACCCGAGTCTTGTGACTCAATGACCGTTGGGTTATTAGGTCTAGTGGGCTGTCTAGAGTCTGGTGGCCTCGGGTCACCTGTTACTTCGCATTACTCGAGATGGGTGCATGCATGGTTTTCTGTGTCCATGTTCTGTGAGCCCCCACTAGTTGTAACCTTCTTACGGCACGTATGTGCTGACCCACCCGGGAGTGGTGGAGGGGTTTACCCGAGAGAGACGGTTGTTAGGCTGGTTACCAAAGGGCCCCCACGTACAGCCGAGTCCGGGCTTAGGGGGAATAACCAGCTAGAGGACAGGCCTAGGGCGTATGGTCTGAGTGTGCACACTCAGCTAGGGCGTCGGGCCCGAGCTGACGAGCGCGACCTCAGCTAGTCCTTGTTTGTGGTACTGGTTACTTTAGTGTCTTTGTCTCCACCTGGGACGCCATAGCTAGACACGGGGCCGCGGTGTCAGACCTCAGGGGACACATCCGGTCTGTTCTTCTGGTCGGCGGTACTCCCGTCACGTGACGTGAGTTTGCCGTGACCCGAGGTTCTGTCCCTCATCTGCGAGATGAGGTATTGTGCGTAGTTTTCGGGTGTATTCCCGAAGCTGAAGTCTAGGGTTTTCGGTGAGCGTCATGAGGGCTTCTCCCTCGACGGTGTAGAGTTCACGACGGCGAGGTCGTGACGGTGTTTCCAGATCGCGTGGTTTCAGTGTGGGCCCTTGTCTATGAGGACATGCCTCCACGACAAAGACGTCATGTCGTTTCCCTGGTAGCGTGACTAGGGCGGTCGTAGTCTGGTGGTTCGTGTCTGGTTGTTTCCTGACCGTGGGATCAGGGTGTTCGGTTCTGTTCCGGTACAGTAGAAGTAGCTATAGAGCCAAGATTTTACCAGCCACCGAGTTTACTGTTCCTACTATTACTGTTGTTCTTATTGTAGTTGCCACTTTCTGTGCCGCCGTTGTTTTCGGTTGGGGTTCCGCGGGACCCCTACCGAGCTAGTGATAGGAGGCTCACCCCTGATTTTCAGGTACGACGGTTCTTCCTCGAGATTTGAGGGTACTGCGTGGAGGTCCTTAGTTGTCAGCTTGTCGGACTGAGTGTTCACTTAGTATGTGGTACGTTTTACTATTTTAGACTGTACTTTTGTTGGACTTGACTCTGTTGTAGTTAGTCGTTTATTTCTGTTATTATATCTGTTGTCCTGCTTTATTTCCTATTTCTATGTACACCACACCTATCTTTTAACCCTTCCGAGTCTTCGGACTCGTGGGCGGCGGACTGAGGTTCGAGTTGCGCCGATTCCTTTCTGGTACTCAGATCCTGGGTCGCCACATTAGGTGTCCTTTCCAAATCTCATGTACCCTACCCGACGTGATTTGAAAATCGCATTCATCCTGTCGTTGCGCTAAAAGCTCGAGCTGGTAGCGAAGGCGGAACCATATTTTCTTATGGCAGCCTAGAGCCCCACGTCTATGACGTGCTGTGGGCGGGCATGGGGGGCTTCACACATGGACCCCATAATCCATGCCGTGTACTGGGTTGTCAAGCACCGATGTCCCACATGGACCCCATAATCCATGTGGGACAATAAATCCCTATGGGAGATGCTGGACCCCATAATCTAACATCTTCCGTTACCATGTCTTCACCTGCTACGAGGAGAAAGGGAAAGCAACCAGCCACAGAGAAATAGCCTACAGATGTTGAATCTGCTCGTAAGGAGTCTCGTACCAAGCTGCTACATGACCTAGATGAGTCTGCCAGTGGTTCCAACAAACCGCAATCTAAAGCAACCAAGCGGAAAGAGCGAGCCACTAATCTTCAGAAGACAGGGGAAAATCTGCTCAGAAAGCTAGGAAGGAGAGGCCCATTAGTCAAGAGTCTGATCACGATGATGTTTCCACAGGTGATTCAGTACGAATCCTATTTCCAATCTACATTGATACACATGACCACCAACTGATTGAGAATTTTCCTAAGCTAATAAATATGATGGAATTTTAAGGGTGGAAAAAATTTGTCACTAAACATAGGGTGTATTATCCCAGTTTAGTGACTCAATTCTATGAGAATTTGAAATATGATGCCAGTATTGCCAGGCTTTGGACAACCGTTAACGGAATTGAAATTGATATCAACAAGAGTTTGCTACACAAAGCTCTAAAAATTCTAATGGATAGAGTTGTGGTGAACAAGTTCATTTATAGTGCTCATGAGGCATATTCTATAATGACAGATCTGCCTAGCAACACTCGGGAAATCCAAAACACATATCTGACTAGTTTTAACACAAACAGATTTCCTCCACTTCAGAGGTTGCTTCACCATGTTTTTACAATGACTATAACCCCACAAGGCAGCGGGAGGGGTAGATTGATAGAATTCTAGAGATTTCTATTTTATTGTATGTTCAAAAACATCAAGGTCTATTTGCCAGACCTGATGATTATTTATTTACATAGATTTCCCCCCTTTTTTTGGCTTATTTGCACGAGCTACAGTGTTTATTTATTTATTTACTTACCTACTTATATTTCCTCACCTTTTTATGTATTTTATTATTATTATTTATTATTATTTTTTATTATATTTTTTTACATTTTTTTGAATTTCTTTGAATTTCATTCGTTCTTACCCTTTTTGGCATTTTCATATTTTTGTATTTTTTTATTGTAGAGGAGCGGGCCGTTGAAAGGCCAAGGAAAGGCGTGCCGGCGAAGCCTGGATAGGCGCTGGGGAGATGCACTGGCAAAGGCTTGGGTTGGGTGTGTTGGCAAAGGCTCTGAAGATGTACCGGCGAAGAGTTGATGAGTGTGCCGGCGAAGGATGCTGGGAAGAGCATGCCGTTGAAGGTGTTGGGTAGGCGTGCCGACGAAGGCATAGGAAAGGTGCACCGGTGAGGGGTGAGATCCGTGTAGGTTCCTCATAAAGGAATCGAGGTCCATGCATGCTTTCAAAGGGGTGAGTCCATGCACATCTAGGCTAAGAGCATGTAGATGCAGGTTAAGTCCATGAACATGGGGAGGGGGCCAAGTCCATGCGTGCTAGGGGTAAGGTCAGTGTACATGGGGGTGAGGTCGACGCACGTACTGACTAGGTCAGTACACGCGTGGGGAAAGTCAGTGTACGTGTGGAGTATGCCAAGGGCAGGGTCAGTGTACATGCAGGGGAAGTCAGTGCGCATGGGCTGAAGTCTATGCACATGTGGACTAAGGTCAGTGTACGTGCTGACGAAGTCAGTGTACGTGCAAACTAAGGTCTGTACACATGTAAGGGAAGTCAGTGCACATGCGGACTAAGGTCAGTGCACATGCAGGGGAAGTCAGTGCACATGGGCTGAAGTCCGTGCACATGCGGACTAAGGTCAGTGTACGTGCTGACGAAGTCAGTGTACGTGCAAACTAAGGTCCGTGCACATGCAAGGGAAGTCCGTGCACATGCGGACTAAGGTCAGTGCACATGGGCTAACGTCCGTGCACATGCGGACTAAGGTCAGTGTATGTGCTGACGAAGTCAGTGTACGTGCAAACTAAGGTCCATGCACATGCAAGGGAAGTCAGTGCACATGCGGACTAAGGTCAGTGCACATGGGCTGAAGTCCATGCACATGCACACTAAGGTCAATGTACATGCTGACGGAGTCAGTGTACATGCAAACTAAGATCCATGCACATGCAGGAGAAGAGGGGTGAAATCCATGCATGGGTTGTACGGGGTTGAGGCCAGGAGTGGATAAGTTGCACCGGGGAAGGTCACGGGCGTGCCGATGACTGACGGGAAAGGGGGGAGGCGTGCCGACGAAGAGATGTACCGGTGAGGGATGCACTGGCAGGCACACCGGCGAAGGTTTTTAACAACAGCCAGAGGGAGGAAGCAACGTTCAAAGAGTGTACCGGCGAGGGGGAGTAGAGGGTGTAACGGTGAAGGGGCCCAAGGGCATGTCATGGAAGAGCCTAGGAGCGTGCCGGTAAAGGGGGGTTCTAGAATGGTGTGTACCGGTAAAGGGCCCAGTCCTCCTTTATTCTTTTAAGGCCTTTCTTTTCTTGTTTTCTTAATTTTGTATAGTTTTACACAAATTGTCCCTTCCTCCCCCTTGTCATTACTCAGTCCAAATCTCTTTATGGTGTCCATGGTTCACTTACCTTAGTTAAAGTGCTCTATTACTTATTGTTCCACCTGTTTGTTGCTCTCTTCATTTTTTTTTAACACATCATTACTAATTCTGACAAAATTTGGCAGCATCTCCCCTTGACCCGAGCGTAAGGGAGATACGGGAAACGCGTCCACATGGAGTGGCAGAACCCAACAATAGGAGGCGGGCGCCCGCATGTGGCAACACCTTTGGATTGAAACTCAAAAAATGTGGGGGGATGATAAGAGAGAGAGAACTCTCAGGCCGGCTATGGATAGCTAGGGTAAAGGGCAAGAGAAGGTGCACCGATGAAGAGCTCAAGGGTGTACCGTTGAAGGGTTGAAGGGCGTGTTGGGCCAGACAGGTTGGGAGTGTACCGCTAAAGTGGTCGGTTGGTGTGTCGGCAGAGACACTAGGGAGGTGTGCCAGGGAAGGCTTACAATTGCACCATTGAAATTGCCTGGGGCGTACCGGGGAAGGGTGGCCAACGGTGTACCGGCCAAGAAGGCCAAAGGGGGGGGCTGAGGGTGTACCGGCGAGGGCACTGGGAGGTTGTGCCGGCGAAGGGACCTGAAAGTGGTTCTAGGCCCGTGAGAGAGGGAAGGCCGTGGGATCTGGGGTTTGGTTCAGCTGGCCGGTGGGATCACTTGGAGGGAGGAAAGGCCCAGGGTTGGGATTTAAGGAAGCTAGGGAATAGGGTTCAGCGGTGGTGTTTGGGGGGCTGTCGGGCCCTCAAGGAAGAAGAAGAGACTCCCCCTCATGGCAAAGGGGTAAGGATGAAGGCCAGAGGTCTACCTCCCCCCAAAGGGAATCAAGCCGCCAGGGGCAGAAGAAGATGGTAGGGAAGCGAGCAGGGAGGGAGAACTCCACGAGAAGCGACACGACATAAAAAGAATGGGTAAGCAAGAACAAGAACAAAACGAATTTTATTCATGGCAAGCAAGGGATTAAGTACATCAAACATGGAGAAAAGAAAGGGGAGCAAGAACAAAAATAGGAGGAACGGGGGTTGAGCAGGGGTGACTACTCCCCCACTCTTCTAGCGCCTGCTATGTTTCTCTTTTCTCTCTCTTTCTCCCTTTCCCTTACTCTCTATTCCTCTTCGGTGGTCGCCGGAGTGGGGGGGGCTCTTCTTCTCTTCTCCTTCTTCCTCTCTTCCTCTTCTCCTTCGCTCTTCGTCTCTGTGTTCCCTCCCTCTGCGTATGCCTCTCTATGTCCCTCTTCTTTTTTCCTCTTTTGGTGGAGGAGAGCTCTTTATACTCCCGCGGGCGAGAGCCTTCGAACATGATCGGCGGAGGCGAGAAGTGACCAGCTTTAATGGCGATTTGACTTTCCCATCCTTGGTGGCAGGGGGAGTAGGTAGCGTGTCCCCCTCTCCGTTTGACACCTCAGGTGGGCCACTACGCGCCATGAATCCATAGGGGGATGGCGTGAGATTTGTTCTGTCGGAGGTGTCGTTGGAAGACCCGTGCCGTTGAAAGGGCTGGGCATACCGCTGAAGAACCCAATGGAGGCATGCCGTCGAAGGCCCGTATGGGCATGCCGCTGAATGACCGCGCAGGCATGCTATTGAAGGATGGCAGGGTGTGCCGCTGGAGGTACGCTGGAGGCATGCTGGTGAAGGCCACAGGGGAGTGCTGCTGAAGACCACGCTGGGCGTACCGCTGAAGGCCCATATGGGCATGCCGTTGAAGGGGTTTTGGGCCCGTTTTGAGCCCGATTGACGATCCACTTAATTCTCTTTAGGGCTGACAAATTGTGGGTCTCCCGGGGGTTGGTCTCTTTTCACTATCGTGACTGCGAGAGTGGCTTCACGATAGTGTGCTGTTTGTTCGGAGGGTCCGGACGGGACGTGTTCTCCGCAATCTCTTTGGTTGAAGTTGTTGTTGATGCTGAATTGGTCGGGACACGTGGACGTGCGATTTTACGCGTCCACATCTTGCCTCCGAGTCATCTGACTCAAGGATCGTTACACGATTAGGTCTAGTTGCCTTGTCCTGAGTTGTCGATAGTGGCTGTGCTGCCATTGGTGCTTCGAAGTACGTGTGACAGTGCTCTCTTGCCTGTCTATACTTACGCACCCATGTTTTGAGTCTCCGTGTCTTGTGAGCCTTCACTAGTCATAGCCTTACGTCACGTTACGACGTGATGGCTCTTGTAGTGGGGCACTTTTCTGGTTTACGATTCTTAAGCTAGTTCCGTGGACCCCTGGTCCAACCATAGCATCCTTCGGAGGGGGAATACTAGCTAGAGGCCTGGCTTAGACAGTGGCCCAGTGTGTGCACACGTGGTCAGGGGCTTTAGACTCACGTCGACAGGCGTGACCCTGACTAGTCACTCGCGATGGTACTTTGGTTCTGGTTCTGACAGTGTCTTGGTCTCGGCCTAGTTCTTGCGGTAGGGTACGTGGATAAGACACTAGTAGGCACAGCATAAGACGTTAGTGGACGCAGCTAACTGTTTTCTGGTGAGAGGCACTCTAGTCATGTGGCACGTAACTCTTCGCGGTTCTCTTCGCATTTCTTGTGCGTCGTGACCTCTCGGGTCAGCCCTCTCATGGCTATACTCGAGGTCAGTGTCCTGTCGTATGCATGACGTTCTAGTCATGTATGGGACAGTGCGCACGACGTTCTAATCATGTCGTCTGGGTCTGCGTTGGTCTAGATTTTTCCTAGGTTTCTTTGTCTATTTTGTAGGTCCCAAGCAGTGTCGACAGATCGGCAACTCTTGACTTCGTCAGCTCAGAGTCACCTTCCTGTTGCTGCTTGGAGTAGTTTGGGGTGCCGAGGTTAGTTCGGTAGCCGCTTGTCTAGTACGGGTTCTTCTCCTCTTCCTTAGCTTGCTCCCTACTCCTACTCCCTATCTTTTCTTTTACAGCTTTCTAGCGTAGCTTTACAGCTTTGTAGTGTAGTTTTCCAGCTTTGCTACACCTACTGTTTTACTTGTTCCATGTTACTGCGTATTTTTCAGTGGGGATCCGCATGACCCCTGCTAAGCCAGTGACACGAGGCTCACCCATGCTTTTCAAGTGGGTCATTGTTTGTTCTGCTTCTGCGGTTCCTGGTGTGCGAGTTCGTAGTGGCCAGTTGGTACCTTCGTCGGGCTTCCCCTGACTTTCTGGTACATCTTTTCTATTCTGTCGACTGTACTGTTAGACTTGTTGTCTCCCCTTTGGATTGGACTCTGGTATATAATTGCTAATTAAAAAGTAACTTTATTTCTGCTATTTTAGCAACCCGATCTAATGAAATTTAATTGCTTACTGCTATATCTGTCAGTTTAATGTACTACACGACAATCCTTTTATCCCTTTAGGAGCTTTACCACTCTTGGGAGACCTCGCGGGTTCCAAGTGGTATCAGGTGTATTCGATAGTCCTATCGGACATATCTGGTATACTGGATCCGGGTCGTCACAGGTGGTATCAGAGCTGTTGTTGTGTGAAGTACATGAAAATCTCAGATATACGGTTGCCAGAGCCGTAAAAGTCCTGTTCAGTCGCCCAGCTGATGGCTGGTGGAATTTGCTGGCATTAGGTTTCGTGATTCTGTATCACTTGGTTTCTCCGTGATGTCTGTCTCGACCATGTTGTACTTGGCAGTGTTCGCCGAAAGGCTCAAATCTGCGATACATTGTTCGAGGTCTTCATGTAAGTTGTTCAGGTTGCTGTTGACTTTTAGCATTGGTGTGATGACCGTACACATTTTTACGTTATTTTGGTCACTCCAACTTAAGTCTATTTCAGCTCCTGATGTGTTTCGCTTCTAATTGAAGTGCTTGATTAGATTCCGTGATTGAGAATTTGCTCAGGCGAGCTAGGATTTTTCCTTCCTGGTGAGCTTTTGTTAGTGAGCTTATTATTTCTCATCCCGTTTGGTGGAATCTTTATCAAGGTTGGCCTTGGGATTGCTGTCTTGGTGATGCTTTTGTCCTGTGTCTGCTTAAGTGTGGATAGCTTTATTCTGAGCATGATCTGCTTCTTGCTCCATGGTTGCTTCACTTTGGACTCCGCTATAGTGTTAAGAGCTATTGCGTACCTTATTCGTCGTCTCGTGTCCAGCGGTCGATGTGTTATGAAGGCTCATTCATTGTTTCAGGACGTGAAGGTAAGCTGAGATTAGCATTTTTCCTTGTGCTTTGTGCTATTGCTAGTACTTTTTCTGGTGTTGGCATTGACATTTGCGAGTGTTGGGGAATATGTCAGCTTTCCTGCTGATTGAGTACCCTCTACTCTGCATTTCTTTTCTCTTGGGTGTTGTGCTCTCGAGGCTTTGCCTATGGTCCTTGAGATGCGCCCCTTGAGATTGTCGTCTTTTTGTATCGTTTCTTGTGGTTGTGGGTCATCCTTGGTAAGTGGTCTGATGTACGACTCGTTCCCTATAGTCGTGTGTCTAGCTACTGTTGTGCCTTGATGTGACCTTACTTGCAGTTGTGTTCTGTGGTTCTGTGTGCTGTACGGAGCCGAAATCCTGCAGGTGCTGCCGTGTTGCTGCTATTATTTTTGTAAGTACTATTGTCTCCGTGAATTTGTCATTGGCATCCTGTGTGCTTGGTGTTCCCTGTCGCCTTAGAGCACTGGAGCCGAAGAGGTGGTCGAGCTGTTAGTTGTGAGGATTGTGTCTCCTTGTGTAGCTGTCGCTTGCCTTGTTGTCGTGGCAGTCGTGTCTCCTGTCCTGAGACGTAAGTGACGTTACCTTGTTTCAGAGGTGTTGGACTTATGTTCACTTGTGTCGTGCTCACTCCTGAGCATGTACTCGTGAGTGTAGTCTGACTGTGTTCCTCTGAGTCGTATCTCTCGTGATTTGTGTTGATTTGTAGTGATATCCGTCGGATTGTTCTTCCATGCTTCTTCCTTCTTGCTAGTCCTTAAATTTGGAGGGCGAAATTTCTTGAAGGAGGGGAGGCTGTAACATCTCGGATCTTTATTGAATCTCTATTGGGTCTTTCGGATCCTTTTGGGAGAGTTTCGGTTTGCTCTTGTAGCTCTCGAGTTGAGTTTTACTTTTCGTGTGAGTTTTTCTCCCGTATAATCTACGGAACCCTACGGTGAGTTTATTTCTCAATTTCATCTAGCCAGCGTCGACGCCATAAGCTCAAAGGGTCGACGTTATGACCAGTGTGCCTCAAGTTCAAAGAAGTCCTTGATGCCATCTTCGCACAGCATCAACGCTTCCAGTTGCTAGCGTCGACGCAGTAGAAGCTGAAGTTAGATCCGCACGAAATCATTGTGCCATCTTCACACAGCGTCGACGCACTCAGTTGCTGGCGTCGATCCAGATGATGTCTGAAGTCTAACTCTAGAAGTCCTTGATGCCATCTTCGCACAGCGTCAATGCTTCTAGTTGCCAGTGTCGACACAGCAGACTAGTGTGCCTCAAGATTCAAAGAAGTCATGGTGCCATCTTCACACAATGTTGACGCAATCAATTGCTGGCGTTGACGTAAATGCTGTCTGAAGTCCAAATCCTTAAGAAGCTAAAGATGTGGTCAGTTGATGGCGTCGACGCTTCTAGTTGTTGGCGTCAATGTAGCAGTTCAAGTCACATGCTTGAAAAGTAAAACTGGATATTGTGGGCCAGCCTCATCAGCAAGTAAAGTACACTCATCCTCCGTTGGTCCAGAAGCTTCTCCACACGATGAAAATAATTAGAAATCTCGTGGATCCCTATTCGCACGTCCTCCAATGCCAGATAAGCAGAAGGGCATTTCAATCATCCATGTCCCTTCTGGAACACTCTTGAACATGTGCAATCATTGGGTGTACCTGAGAATCTGGCTGGGACCCACTGATGGCACGTGTATGAGGTCAGGTGCAGGAAGAAGCTATCACGCTCGACGCATGAGGAGGATCGTGGTGAAATAGAAAGAGAGTGAGGCTTTTCGTGAGCACAAGCATATACGCCGAGAAGAAAGAGGAGCAGCAGAAAAGAAGCACTCTAGTGAGAACAAGAGGAAGAGGTCGAGAATCCATCCAGTCAAGGAGAAAAAAAGTTGATCGTAGAGAAAGGAGAGAGAGAGCTTGTATTCACCTCAGTCTCACGGTTCAGAAACCTGAACTGAGTTTTGCTCAATTGAGCTACATTCCCACTTTGGGATTCAGTGTTTTTATTTTTGTGGTCCTTCGGGAAGACTCGAAGCAGTGGAGGTTGATTAGAAGAGTGAAATTTTACGTAGGAGAGGAGAGGATTTCCCAATTTCAGGATGGAGGGTGAGTCCAGTTTCAGGATGGAAGGCGAGTCTTCCCGCTCCTCGAAGAGGAGTAGATTCAGTGGTAGTTCCAGGAGACTTTCTGACATTGAAGGGCACCCTAGCGAGAGGACCCAATCACAGCTTGTAAACCAGCATGCTTATTCCTCTTTTCCTTCTTGACTCGTTTCCTTCTTTCGCCAACCTCTCTACTCTTTTCTTTCGCTCCTACTCCTTTTGATGTGGTCTTTTTTTTTTTACTCTTTGTATTTGCAGAGTATGATGAGGTCGCTCATCTCATGGGAATTGGTGGTAGCCGCATATCGGGGCCTCCCCGACTTCCAAAAGGTTCGGCTGGACGCTATGGGATTCGGTGCCTTTCTGCGTGTCGAGCCAATTAAGCTCGACCTCGCCCTCATCCACACACTGCGCGAGAGATGGGATCCAGAGAGTCGTGCCTTTCTGATGCCCTGGGGACACATGGTGCCCAGTTTGGAAGATATCGCTTGCATCAACGGTCTCAGAGTGGACGGTGAGGCAGTGACTGGGGTCACCTACCCCGATTATCGGGAGAGCGCTCAAAAACTGCTGGGATTGGAATGAAAGGACCAAAAGAACAGGTCGGTAGCCAGGACCTCTATCATGGAGGCATTGGGGCTAACTGACATCCGTCCACATGATAACGAGTCCTTGGAGGAGTTCATGGAGAGAGCTGAAAGGGGGGCCCGTGCCGTGTACTGCGTGGATGCCGGCGATTGGGAGAAGTCAAATATGGACTTGAGAAGGTTCCTCTTCTTGTTGCTGGGGAGGTTGCTGCTAGGTTCTAAGGGAGATGACCTCCATTGCCGCTTCTTGGAGTTCCTAGTTGACCTAGAGAGAGTAGGGCAGTACGCCTGGGGAGCCGCCGTGTTGGCGCATTTGTTTGCAGGTCTGTCCCAGGGGACAGACCGAGAGGTGACTGTGAGTGGCTTTGAGGAGAGGTAGAACGGATACCTTGGAAGTAGAAGGTCGACCTACGAGGATGCTGAAAGTAGACCCTCTTCGTTCCATAATCCACCACCGCTCCATGGGCCTCGAGCCAATCCATGCCCAAAATCACATCATAGTCCCGAAGCTGCAACGTATACAACCTGCCTGGCAAACTCTGCCCTTCGATCCAGACCGAAACCTTCTCGAAGCAAAACGGAGTGACTATGAAGTCACCAGATGGTAACTCCACCATCAAATCACAAGACATCTGGGAAACTGGGTCCTTAACACTCCACGTGAAATCCTCCGAAATAAATGAGTGTGACGCATCGGAATCAAACAAAACTCGTGCTGCATAACCCAAAATCATAACAGTACCTTCCACAAGCTGCGATGACTCTACCTCTGCCCTAGTCATGTGGGAAACCTGACCTCGAGCTCTTTGCCTACCCACACTCGCTGACCGTGGTAGTGGCAGATACTGCCCCTGCTGCTGGAACTACTGCTGTGGGTACTGCTACTGCTGCTGCGGAAACTGGGGTGGCTGACGCGGCCTCTGCGGACAGTCACGCGCCATGTGACCTGACTGGTCACATCTGAAACAGATCACCGGTGCTGAACACTGCCTGCCTGGATGTGACTCACCACAACGGGGACACCCCGCACGAGAACCATCGACCGACCCCTACCGTTGAAAAGGTACCGACTGCTGAACACTGCCAGAAGAAGCCTGCCTGCCTGGATCTGACTCACCACAACGGGGACACCCCGCACGAGAACCATCGACAAACCCTTCCTGAAGAACCTCTTGATCGTGGCACCGAAAGATGCAGAACCCTCCGCTAAAGCTGCCAGAGTCGAAGCTCCCGAACTACCAGAAGGAAGCTGGAATGTGCTCTGCTGCTGAGTAGTCGTCTGCTGGCTGTGGCCTGACAAGGACTGCCCCTGGCTAATCGGTCCTCGTGCCCTCTGCATATCTAGCTCCAAAGACGATGTTATATGAGAAGTCGTCTCCAAATCAGTGGCAGCGTGCATGATCAAATGGTGCCTTACATGTCACACACACTTTAGGCCCAATGCATGACTGGCTCACATTTGGATGCGCTGGTCCTCCCCCATTCATCATTAGTCTTACGCATGAAAGGAGCATACATGGATGTCCGGGTCCCCCGACATTTGCCACACCTATGCATGATAGATTCACCTATGGATGCCCCGGCCCTCCTAGGTCCATTAAAGTCTACATGGCATTGCATGATAGGTCCATTTATGGGTGTCCTGGTCCACCTTTGCATATCACACACTTCACACCCTCACCGCAGCATGATGCATGGCATGAGTATACACGCAAGCAAATCACAACGAGCGGTGATGTTCACAAGGAGCGGGCAAAAGCTCGTGAGTGCCACTTGGAATTCCAAGTAGGCAACATGGTGAGGGAGACATTGGAGTGGCTCTACCCTAGGGTTACCTCCATATCGAGGGCACGAGAGCTTGGACCTTGCCAAGTTCTAAGTGGCTTTGGCAACCCGGCTTATGGGTTGGACTTTCTAATGAGTTTTGGGATTTACCCCATTTCCCACATGGCGGGTCCGGCAACCTATATGGGCCCCACGGTGGAACCTAGTGAGTGCCTCAAGCCTCTACCATCCTTTGAGAGATACACCCTCGGAGAGCACCTACAAATCAGCCTGAGAGTCCGATGTGTGCACACGGAGGCAATACTAGGCAAGCAAGGTACCATCGCTAGCAAGGGGGTGTACCCGAGCCACCTTGAGAGGATGAAGAGCAGTCCCCCGGCTAAGGACGCGAGGTTGAGTTTTGAGGTTGTGGCTCGCCCGGAGCTGCATTGGAGGACCTCTTCCCCGGTGGACCCATACTCGATAGAGTCGAGTTCTTCGCACCCCGGGGGTATGATGGGGGCATCTCTCGCCCTTCACATTTTTCCACAACTTCGATTGCTCATCAGCATGGTTCCATTATGTTCATCACGTGTTTATGAATCTAGTCATGTAAATTTTACTTTATTTCAGTCATGTATGTGTAATCTTTCTTTATTTGAGTCAGTTAATAGGTTAATGGGTCAGTTTGTTAGTCCATGACTCAAATAAAAGGGAAAATATAATGATATGACTCTCATAAAAATAAGAAAATACATCACATGACTCAAAGTAAATAACTGGACCATGCTAGATGCGTCCGAGGTGAGGAGACGCGCCATGAGTGTGGACAAGGGAGGCAATGTCCCCATCAGTAGTCCTTCCTTCTTCTGATCTCGGGGCTATCCGCAGAAGCGATTCTTGACAACTTGTGCAGTTTCTCCCAAGCAGACAACCATAAGCTCAGTACAGAAGCTCCCCTAGCCTCCCCCTTGTGATTCCTGGAGCGAAACTTGGCTGAGACATACTTCTACAAGTCACCCATTGCCCCAGGAAGAAGGAGGTCAATTGCCCTCCGGAGCACCCGGTTCCAGCCGATGTCGTCAAAGCACGCAGACTGGTCCACCCTGGACCAGGTTAGATAGGCCCTCACTCTTCTGATCAGAGCTTTCTTCTCTGACCTCTGTTCATGGCACCGTTTAGTCTGCATCGAAGTTGCCTCGACCACGTTCACGTCAACGCCAACCCCACCTCGATCGGAGTCTAGGAGCTCCCGGAGCAGCTTCTGCAACAGCCATCCAGGACTCTGTTCCAGATAGGGGCAGTTCAGACCAGGCCTGAACTCCGAGCTGTAGTGACCGCCGTCGACCACTGAGCGGCACCGGGCTTCTACGGACTGTTCTATGGTCAGTTCCAGTCGTCCCAGAGCTGGTCCCACCTCTGACAACCTCCGTTTGAGCTTGTGGTGGCCCCAACTCCGACCCGCTGTCCTGTTGTCCCTGACAGAGCCGAAGCAGCGCCCATCGTAGAGACGAAGGTACCGCACCCTGGGCTGACCTCCGGACGACCACCAGCGCTTGTGGCCCACTGCCACCAGATCCCTGGTCGACTTAGCAACGGCCTCACCTTCCTGCAGCTCTGAGAGAAGCCCTCCATGACCCCAGCACTTAGCCTCAGCCCCCGAGGGTCAAATCGGGACGGATTTGGGTGTTGCGGCTCTTCCCCGCGCGGCCGCGGGGGGGGGGGGGGGGGCGCCGGGCGGCGGAAAAGAGGAGCGTCGCACGTACCTCCACGCCTAGGCGTGGCGAAGGAACCCCGGCCGAGACCAACAACCCCGATACATGATGAAAGAAATAATTACAACCCACAAATAGATGCCCACTCCTCGCAGGGAGATAACAGGCTACATGCAACAAATTCGGGGCTGCCAATGCACGGGCTGACGGGCGGCGCTCGGTGAAGGGTTGGCCGCGAGGAGGATCCGGATGAAGGTCGGCAGGTTCGCAGCAATGCGCGCCTCGGCGTTACAAGCTCCCACGACCCGATGCGGTGTCCGATTGAGGCGCCATCAGTGACAGCATGTAGCTAGGTCAAGGGAGGAAGCCTCGGCCAAAGGGTGCGCGCAGATCCCGTCCGTGCAAGCCGAGGGCGCACCTGCAATCCGTGACTGGAATTCTACTCCTAGAACTGCGCGATCGAGCGGAAAAATTAAGAAGAAATAGCTCCGAGGGGCGAATGGAGATCCGCTTGTGGGAGGACGAAGATGACACGGAGCAGCAGGTTCAAACCGAAGGGCTCGATCGGATCTGGTCGTGGCTGAGAGCATCAGGCTCTGGATTCTGTAGATGGTCCTGTCACCGGGCGGGCAGGGCAGATCTGTGCGATCTCACGGAAAATTTGAGAAGAAATAGCTCCAAGGAGCGAACGGAGCTCCTCCTGTGGGAGGACGAAGATGACGCGGAGCAGCAGGTCCCGACCAAAGGGCTCGATCGGACCTGGTCGTGGTTGAGAGTAGTGGGCTCTGGATTCCACAGGTGGTCCTGGCGCCGGGCGGGCAGGGCAGATCCACGCGATCTCACGGGAATGGACGCCACGAACAGCTCGGAGGTCGGAACGATGCGTGGTTGGCGGCGTTGGACAGAAGACGCGGAGAGGTACGACCAGTGAAGAACCCACGTCCAAACTCGCAGCCGTCCGCCCTGTGAGAATTTCGCAAGAGAGAGGACAGATCCAGATTCGCAGAGAGAGAGGGTCCTGCGCGAGCTCACGAAGAAAATCGCCACCGGAGTTGTAGACCTCCGATCGAGACGAATAATAAAGGCTTGACCCCTTGACTCGTTGTCAAGGACAGCTCAAAACACACCTCTTATTGAGCAAGGGGCCAAGTCAAAGCAGAAATTCTAACTTGTTTGTTTAAGTGATGTGTACAGGGATCCAAGAGAGCAGGACAAAGTCAGAGAATAAAGAACCAATCATTTTATTCCATTCCCAAAACACAAAAGAGAGGTTTACATCAAGTTCCACCCTCTTTCTCCGCATTACTTGTCTCGCCACTCCCTGGGCAAGAAGCTCTGGAGGGTGTCGTCAAACCATGAGAAGCGGTATTCCTACCGCTCTGCATTCCCCTTTCTATTTTCACACCCCGGCGTCGATCTGCGGGGGCAGCAAAGAAGCTACTAACACGAAAGTCACGCTCTCGTGCTTTCCGATAGCGTTCCTCACCATCCTTCAACCACTGCTCGGCCAGACCGAGGCTGGCCCGAAGCTCGAACAATTGGGCATCCAGGGCCCTCCTCTCTTCTTTCTCCGCCAATCTCTCGGTCCTCTCTCTTTCCCTATCCTTTTCCTTCTCGGCGCGTTCCCTCTCTCTATCCTCCCTTTCCAGCTGAAGGGTGATCCTCAACTCTGTCGCATCAAGGGAAGAGTCACTATCTAGATGTCGCCGTAATTCCTCCTCCAGCTCTGTTAACTTGGCTTCCCCCTGCGCGGCACGGGCCAATGCATCTTGTAGTTCACCCGTTTGTCATGTCTGCCATCTCAGATATATGGTAAGGCATGAACAAAGAAAATTCTGGGATGGTACCCTCATCTGTGCGGAAAGTAATCCTTCTGCCTCTGCTGCTTGCTGCATGGCACGAGCAAGCTGCTCGTGGAGCAAATCCAATTCTGAAGTAGGGATCCATAAGCTAGAGGAAACACCTTCTGCTCCCATTGCCGATGAAACTGCATCGAGCTGGGCACGCTACAACATACACGAGGTGGCATTGAGGGCTTAGTGCCAAGAATCTTAGGTAATTATTGTAAAATATGAATATGTGCATACACACTTACTGATGAACTCAGAGCTGCACGAGTGTCAGGAACCTCCACGCCGCTCCCTCGAACCTCGAGGAAGAACCGCCACACCTGAAAACCAGGGGTGAGCCTCCTATCACTAGCTCAGTAGGGATCCCGCGGAACCCCAACCGAGAAAATAACGGCGGAAAAGAAAGCTACGCTAGCCGCGAAAAGAACAACAGTAATAGCAGAAATAGCAAACCAGTGGCCGGACAAAACTCGGCACTACAGCTACTCCTACCGGCAACAGAAAACATGACTTGGTCTCTCGTTGGGGAACAACCGAGTCATACACCCGACACACGACCCAGTCTCCCATCGGGGGACAACCAAGCCACGCACCCGACACCTCGATTCCACGATCGAGAGACTACTAGACACGAACCATCCTAGCCACGCTACCAGGAAACGATACGATGCCTCAGTCGCAGAAACGTGCCCTCACCGCAGGGCCTGAGTCGAAATCACATGGTCTGAAAACACGGCCACGACCTTACTGTTGTGAACTCTACGCCGTCTAGGGAAAGCCCTCGGTGATGCTTACTGGAAACTCCAGACCTTGACTATGGGAACACTCCTGAAACCATACACGAAACCTCATCTCGTAGATGAGAAATAAAAACCTGAGACACGACAACTCACGTCACGTGACGGGAGCACCGCCCACAAGAAGAACGATCGGATGCATCCCCTGACGTCTTACACCGCATCACAAGTGTCTAGCTGCAATGCCTGGGGCGCGAGACTCAGACACGCACAGTAACCAGAAGTACCACAAATAAGGACTAGCTGAGGTCGCGCTCATCAGCACGGATCCAAACCCTCAACCTCGTGTGCACACTCAGACCATACGCCCTAGGTCTGTCCTCTAGCTAGTAATTCCCCCACCGGCCCAGACTCGGCGGTACGTAGGGGCCCTATGGTAACCAGCCTACTTACCGTCTAACTCGGGTACGTCACACTAGTACTCTCGGTGGGCCGAAACACGTGTGCCGTGGAAGCTACGACTAGTGGATTTGAAACGGAATATTTCATTCTCGTTCATCTATTTATTTTAAATTATTTATTTGTCACAAAATCTTCATCTGTCCTCATCTTTTCTGCTACTAAATCGGTGAAAGAGTACTCCGGGCCGACCCAGTCTTGGAACCTTTGTATGAACCTCTCTTTCACTGTTTTGAAACTTTCTGCCTCCTCCAGAGGCAATGTATAGAACCACTCTAGGGCCACTCCGTCCAGGGATCGTCTAAACAGATACGCCATTAGGCGATCATCATGTTGGAACTGTGCTGACTCGTAAAGGAACTCCCTGATGTGAATGAACGGGTTGCCATTCCCGTCATACTTCCAATAAACGGGGACCTCCGACTGCGGTGGAAAATAAATGTCCCTGAAGTTGGGGATAGGGACATCAGCATGAGACTATGGGCCAACCCTCTTGTGGAGGAGGTCGATCTGCTACTGTAGGGCGGCCCACCTATCAAGGCTTTCCCGTTCCCGGGCTAGAGGTGCAGAAACTATACAAGGCGGCAACGGGTGAGGAGCAGACAGATAGATCGATTGAGGGGGAAGCCCATAGGATGGATGATGGGTCAGGGAGTGGCCCATATCAGAGTAAGCAAGCTAGGCTGCCCCTGGCTGCAGACGGGCAAAATCCGTCGGGGCCATGAGGGCCTGCGGTGCTGGAGAAATGGTGATAGGGAAATCAGAATAGACGGATGAAGTAACCTAGGCCTTCCCCTTGTCAAGCTGCTGGTGGGCCGAGGTGGAAGCCTGGCCTGAATCAAGGTTGGGGAATCGGAGGGCCTAAGGATGGATAGGGGTGAGATCAATGGCGAGCAAAGTGGGCCCTGACCCAACAGTAGGGGAAGCAGAGGTGGCGATAGCAGGCATGCCAGAAGGAGGTACTGAAGGCGGGGCCTCTGCCCCTAGAGCTTGTTTAATCAGGTGAAGCTGGGTGGGGTCCAGTTGGGCCATCATATGTAGGATATGACTAGCCGAGTTGGAGGGATCAGGAAGGGAGGACTGGGCGCCCTCAGCAGTGGTAGGCGGGAGAGGGGGAACGGACCCCTCCCTCCCTGGGAAGGAAATGACCCTAGATGGGTCAGCCAGAAGTAATATCCCCTTCCTTTTCTTTTTTTTTATTCTTCTTCTTTCTTCTTCCTCTACCCCCTCTCCCGTTCGACGACACGGCGACCTCCCCTCCAACTGCAGATGGCGGCGAGGTGATAGCGCGATGACGGGGGTGGCGGCGTGGCAATCGCCACGGCGTGCGTGGCTCGTGCGAAGCTCGGGAAGAACGAGGTTTTCAAGTAGTGTTTTGAAGATTGGTGACGATCTGTCACATTTCGGGTGACCCTGAGGTAGGGTGATGAATCTCTACCTCTATAGTTTCCTTCCCCGCGATTTCTAGGTCGACGGGAGGTCGAGAGGGGTCCATTTGAGCTCGGGTTGGAAAATCCAGGACTCGGGGTTTTTAGCGCTGATCTAGTATTTTACCGCGTTAATCGATGGTTTGAGGGCACCATTGGGTGCCTAGGATCACGGGGACAAGCTTCCCCCTTGTTTCCCCATCACCTAGAGGTGTTTAGGGCGTGGAATGGTGATTCCCGATGAGGTTCACCGTTCTCGAGTTGTCGGGATAGAAACAGTCCGAGCAGGAGCCGTTTCTACCCCTGCACGGCCCAGTGTTCGATCGCCGACTGACCCAGGAGCGTCGGTAGGGTATGCGGTCTATCGCATGACCGTTCCACTCCTAGATGGCTCACGTGATGACCATTTACCCCGTGGAGTCATCGTGACTGCCGAGGTATTTGTGACTGTTAAGTTTTGACTGTTGCACAGTGTTGGGGCTACACCGTCATGGGAGGGCCGTTTAGTTCTTCTGCGCGGTCCCAGCTGGACCATTTGATTCTCCAATGGTCACAAGGTGACCGTTTAGCTTTTGTGCCATTGGGCGACGGGGCAGCCCCGAGGGGGACCGCTTGATGTGACACAACCTAGGACGTAGGCAAGCAAGCACTCACGCAATCCGAACGAGCCGAAGACGACGGCCCACTCACACGGCACTCACCCGAACCCGTGGATGACTCGACGATGCCGAGGGGAGGATGTGGGGGCTGGTCCCTTGCTGGTAGAGGGCCAGCAAGGCCAGAGGGTCTCCTGGCGGGCCCATCGTAGAGGTCGCACCCTCCTCCCTCTCTCATTGCCGGCGCCGGTCCTCCTCCTCATTCCTCTGCCGCTGAGAGGAAGTCGCAAGGAAACGCCCAATAGAGCCATGTGTAGCCTGACTCCCGCTCGGGGCCGCACGGCTACCGCTCATCCCGCTGCGGGAATGGCTCATCTCCTTGTATGCTCGCAACTCGCCGCCCAGCTCGAATGCCTCCTATCGATACTGCTCCAGCTCCAAGGCCGCAGCTCGGAGTCGCTCCACCTCTGCCCGAAGGAGTGCCATCTCCACTGAGTCTGACGGTTCAGCCTGTGCTAGCTGCTGTCGAAGGCGGGCTGCCTCCTCCTGTGCCTCAACCTGGCCTCTCTCCGCTGACTCCCTCGAGCAAACGCTCTGCTCTAGCTCGGCATGTAGGTGCTTCGTCTCCTCCCCCGAGTGAAGGCTCTGCTCCAGCTCACCCTGCAAGTGGGTTGCCTCCTCTCTCAGGTAGTAACTCTGCGCCAGCTCCTCCTATAGATGTATGGCCTCGTCCTATGCCAGTACGAGCTCCTCTCGCAACTGGTCACCCTCGCCGATGGCGGCGGTCAGCTCCGTCACCTACACACATGCATTCACCATCAGTCAAACTGCATTTTAGTATAAAAGCATAATTCACAAGGGAAAGTGTAGGATGTACCCGCTCGGCAAGCGCTGCCTCGGCCGCCTTGGCCCCCTCCACCATCTGCCAAAACTCCGCCTCCCGCTCTACTCGGTCGGTGGGACTCTGGGCTAAAGAGGTAGACAGAGCGTCGGCCCCCTGTCTCTGGGCCTCCTCCCTCTACTGCAATCAAAACTCCAGGTCAGTCATGTCTCAGCATAATAGCAATGCATCAGTCAAGAAAACTCACCAAAAGAGCTAAGGCCTGTCGGGCCTCGTCACGCTCCCTGATCGTCGCCGTAAGGAGCCCCGTCAGCTCCGCAAGACGTCCCTCAGGGTCGGTCTGCATTTAGAAGTCCAAGTGTTAGCATATCATTAGGTAGAAATCATAAGCATAACTGAAATTGGGAGTTGTATTTTGATGGTGCCTCCCGGACAGTCAAAAGGGCTGGTGGCCTCACAGACTTCGTCTCGGGCGCGGACATAGTTTTCATATCTCCGCAAGGCGACATTCTCCACAACTCTTGCGCCCTCATGAAGTCCTTGACTAATAATGAGGCAGAGTATGAAGCGTTGATCATTGGGCTTCAGTTAGCACTGGAAATGGACATCAAGTGCATCAAGGTGTACGGGGATTCTCAGCTCGCCATTCGACAGGTCCTGGGTGTCTACGACGTCCGGAAGAAGGAGCTTATCCCCTACCATGCAGCCGTCATGAGTCTCAGAGAAAAATTTTACCTATTTGAAATAGGTCAGGTCCTCAGAGGCAGCAATTCCCAGGCTGACGTTTTGGCCAAATTGGCAGCCGCTTTGAAACTACCACCTGAAGGAGAGTTGAACATTACTGTCCGACACCGAAGGCTCATGCCAAGTATGCTTGACGAAGAATCCGACCTCACTGTCCATGAGGTCGACAATGTTCAAGAAGGGAATACTCTCGTAGAAGAAGATTGGCGCGAGCCGATCATAAAGATCAAGAATGGTTGGCTCCCTCCTGATCGGGCTCAAAGGATACAACTGCTACGCAGGGCAACATCCTACCAGCTAATTGATGGCATGATCTTCAGGCTTGTCCATGAAAAGGACCGGTCGGTCCTTCTATGTTGTCTCTCACCCAAGGAGGCCAAGACCGTCATGCACGAGGTCCACTCCGGATTTTGTGGAGCCCACCAAGCAGGAGCTAAGATGAAGAATAGCATCAGGCTTAAAGGGTTCTATTGGCACACCATGTACGAGGACTGCAATCAATACGCTCGTGCATGTGACCAATGCGAAGCATTTGGTCCAGTGCCTCGGAGGCCACCTAACCCACTACACCCGACCGCGCCTACTTGGCCGTTCGCGGAATGGGGTATGGACATTGTGGGACCATTTCCACCGTCGTCCCAAGGGCACAAGTTCATACTTGCTGCCACTGATTACTTCTCCAGGTGGGCGGAAGCCATTCCACTACCTCGGAGGAGATGATCATTAGGGCAACCATCAGGACACCCAGCACGATCACAGCGCCCCTGGGAGCCATATAGATATCTCACCGCCCGATCACAGCCCTGATTAAGCACGGGCCACTGGTAACTGAATGAAAGGAAATTAAAAAGAGGTGGGTTTGAGGACGAAGTGACCGGCTTCTTCTGCTCTATTTATAGCGAACTGGGAAGGTCACCCTTCGCAGTTCCATCGGCCAGCCGGAGAACGAGTCTCCACTCCCACCCCCTACCCACCAACGTACCGTACGTGGACTCGGCTTCTCCCCCCCTCTCTCTCATCTGCACCTTTCGTACGTATGACGGAAGGCTTTGCGTATTAAATTTACCCCATTCTTATCCAACAATTATGTAACACTAATTGCTTATTAATTTACGCCGGCTGTGTTAACTGTTAATCCTTGACGCGGGGTTTGATACTAAGAATTTTACAAGCAGGTAAGCAGAGTTTCACGGATGAACTGGGTACTGACAAGCTTTCGGATTTGTGGTGTCGACACAATCAAATAATATCACCATGGAACAAAGCCATCGATCGATATCAGAGAGCCCTTTCTGGCCTCCTCATATATAGTACTGTCCAGAGCGGACGCAACATATACATGTAAATATATTATATGGTCCTCGCCGTACGTACGCGTTCGCCAGTTTTTTACGTGTTCGCCAGTTTTTGGGTGTCTTAATTAGCAATGGGACATCGACATGTTCCAAACCATCAACCGGCCTTGGCACAATGTCGCTCCCTCGTAGCGGGCTTTTGATCATTGGGGGTTAATTATATATCCCCAAGAGGATTTGGACTACATATGCGGAATTAAGCTAAGTTCTCGCCGTGGATCGTTTAGTTTGGTTATTAACAAGACCCAGTTATATGTTGTGTTATATATTAGGTTAGGGTGAGGACAGATCAGGTCAACAGCCGGCCGGATCCGTACTCCGTTGGTAGAATACAATAGAAGGGTAGCATAACTTATAATTTCCGATCGAGAATAAAAAGAAAAGTTCTTTTACATATCAAAGTCCGTGCAAACTTTCGAGTCCATGCATGTTTCACCAAGGCATTCTGAAGTCCATGCATTTTTCACCAAGTCCGTGCACATCTTCTTATCAAAGTCCATGCATGTTTCAAGTCAAAGCAAAGTCCGTGCATATGTCTTGGTTATTTGAAAACCAAGTCTGTGCACGTTTCTACAAAGTCCATGCACATGGACTTTTTACTTTAGACCAAGCATTATAAAGTCCGTGCACACTCTAGTCCGTGCATGTTTCAACAAGCCTGTGCATTTCTTCATCAATGAAGTCCGTGCATATCTCTTTGGAACTAAGTCCTTGCATCTTTTATATCTAAAGACTGCACAAACTGTTGCAAGGTCCGAGCATATAGAAGTCTGTGCACATCTGATGTCCGAGCACATTAAACCCCAAGCATCTCATTTCCGTGCACATAAAACCCCATGCATCTTTCTCACTGTCTTCAAAGTCCTTGCACGAATACACAAATCCTATGGACATAAAACCCCGGGCATACTTCTTACAATTAACAAAGTCCTTGCACATCTTTACAAACCACGTGGACATCAAACCCCGTGCAGGTTTCTCATTGAGATAAAGTCCTTGCACGGTCTCTTAAAGTCCTTGCATTCCTTCATAGACTCCGTGCATGTGAAACCCCGTGCAGACTCTTCACTTGACCAACAAGTCCGTGCTCAATTCAAGTCTGAGTACATCTTGAAGTCCTTGCACTGTTGCTTATAAACAAGTCCGTGCACTTTGTGCACATTTCAACATGTTCACTCCATGCATATTTCCCTTCTCTGCATATGAACACTATGTTAACTGCATGATGGTTAAATATGACAGGGATCGATTATTTCGTGTAACGTCAATCTGAATAAGGGCTAGGGCACATGATCCGAGAGCCCTTGTCCCTGACACGTGGCAGAGAGACCTAATTTGTTCTGGAAGACTCCCAGGGCAAGAAGCATGGTCTCCACACTCCATCCTCCCTGCAACCTCATATATATACTACTGGAGCTCGTACCAAACAGACGAGAAGGACTGTATGCACGGGCTTTGCAACAGAATAAGACTTGTCAAAACAGGCAAGTATAGAAGTAATTGCAAAGACCAAATACACAATATGCACACTGATGAACACACAATTAGATTTTACTGCAAGTCATCTTCAGATAAAGCACATAAAATAATGATTATTAAATGGCAGATCAAATGAAGAGTTGACAATTAGTGTATGACATCATCAAAATAGTAGGAGCAAAACAGTAGAGATCCAACAGTCCCCCCCTTTAAGGTTCAACAATCTTCCTCGCTCAAACAGAGGAGGGGGCTGGGGTAAAACCCTAGCCCCGCCGAGCACGCCGCCAGGGCCGGCCACGACCACCGCGGACGATGCCGGGGATGACGCCGGCACCACCCCCAGCCTCCACCTTCCACACCGTCACTGAAAGAGGACGCCGTGACTAGAAACAGCGCTGCCTCCACCTTCACCGCGAACCACACCGGAGTCGCCCAATCCGACCACCGCGTGCCACCAGACGTTGTGGCAAGCCATGGGAGTCGTCCAGCAACCCTTGCCATCCCCCATGGACATCCCTAATCGAGGATTAATGGCCTAAATCGGCCTCCCACTCCGCTGGTGAACGACGACTGTGGCCGCGATCGTGTCTTCGATTCGCCCTCACTACGGGGTCAATCAACGTACTAAGACGTGCGTTTTGATCCCCTTGATACCAGGAACAATTCCTAGGAATCAATTGACCATAACCCATCCATGAGAGACTCAATCGAACACCCTAACATTGAGCCGTCTACACGAACGTGTAGAATGAAAAATAATATAATAATCTAAATTTTAATCAGACCAGTAACTTGGCTCTGATACCACTGTTATGTTTCGATCAGAGATGCAGCGAAAACAATGAAACCCTAAGAAGTGGATCGTTGCTGGCGATCAAAATTAAAAATAAATTGGAGGGAACCTGCTTAGGAAGAACAATTCTATACCTTTGCGGGATTAATTAATTCCCAGATGCCTGAAGAGGATCGAGTAGAGGCTCATCGGGCTGTTAGCTGTCCAAGTGTCTGGCCAGTCCGAACACGATGTTTAAGCTAAGTCCATGTTATATAAAGTCCATACACATTCTAGAGTCCGTGCATGAACAGTGTCCGTTTGCAAGTCCATACACATTCTGAAGTCCGTGCTTGTTGTTTGCATGCTGTGTTAAGTCCATACATGCTGTTCCACTTTTTCAAGTCCATGCACACTGCTCGTTTTGATTCAAAAGTCCATGCATGTTTTCTATCACATAAGTCTGAACACGTTGTTCAACCAAGTCCGTGCATCCTTTGCTCTTTGTGTATCAAAGTCTGAGCATATCCAATTGAGGTCAGAGTATTGTTAAGTCCGTGCACGTTTAAGTCATGTCCGTGCACACTTACGTCTGTGCACTTTTTATCAAGTCCATGCATATGCCTGAGTCCATGCACGTTTCTTCACCAAGTGCAAGCACGTCAAACCCCGTGCACATTTCGCATGTCATTGAGTCCGTGCAGGTTTACTTTGTTCACACCAAGTCCGAGCACATCAAACCCCGTGCACATTTTGCATTTCATTGAGTCCATGCAGGTTGCTACCCCATGCACATTTTGCTCAAATAAAGTCCATGTTTGTTTCCTTTGGCGTCACGGAACTCCGTGCACATTGTTTCAACAAGTCTGAGCATGTTTGGCTTTGTCAGATACATTAGTCCGAGCATGGTCCGAGCATGTTTGGCTTTTTCAAAAATATTAGTCCGAGCATGTTTTGGCTTTGTCAAAGATTGAGTCCATGCACGTTGCAAGTTCGTGCATATTTCTCTTATGCACACTGTGAGTCCGTGCACTTTCTGGTTGATCCCTTATCAACACTGTACAGATCTGATATTTGCTCGATAAGGTGTTTGAGTAATGACTATTATTCTCCTAACAGAGATCAAGTGATCGTGAAGGAGGGCACGTGATCCAAGGTAATTCTCTGTTCATAGATCCTGCCACGTGGACTCCTATTTTGAGCAGATTTTGACAAGTGGTAAGAGTCTCCTGAAGTTTCCAGGTGGGAGCATTCTCTCCACTCTCCTAGGGTATGAGGACAAGGATCACCAGTGCTCCTAGTGGGCCGACACACGCGTGCCGTGGAAGCTACGACTAGTGGGTGGGTCACCGGAAGCACGGACTCTCAAGTCACGAAAAACCCGACGTCGCAGTAGACGAGCACAAGGATCTCTCCTCGTACCACACCGACTCATGGTGACGTAAACCGGGCACGTCACACCCCGGGACCCCTCGCGGCGTCCCCCACCTGGTCCCCACCTGACGTCCAGTGTCAGTCGGACCATAGGACCGCACGCGGATCGAGGTCCGCTCACCCGGGACTTAAGTCGACGCGAAAAACCCACCGGTTGGGCCTCAGACAGCAAGCGGTCCATCATTGGCCGCCCAATTGATAAGCGGTCACTAAGGGACCACCCAGATATCCAGACGGTCTACCACAGACCGCCCCTTGAATTGGGCCAACAGGGACGGGCGGTTATAAACCAACCGCTCAGTTGTTGCGCGGTCAGACGCTGACCGCCTAGGCATATGAACGGTCCTACACAGGCCACCCCATTGCCCAACGAAAACCACGCGGAACGGTCCGTCACAGGCCGCCCAATAACTGGGCGGTCTTCTCAGGGCCGTTCAAACAGTGGGACGGTCCTCCCTGGGCCGTCCCAGTTGCCACGGTTGAAACACGGGGCGGTCCCCTCTGGACCGCCCATGGGACTGGACGGTCCCACAGGGACCGCTCAATCCCTGGCACTGAGCAACGGTCGAAAACCAACGGTCGACTCCAACGGTCGAAACATCGAACTGGGCGGTCCCCTTGTGGCCGCCCAGCAGTGGGGCGGTCGGTCGACTGACCGCCCAGGGCCCCACTCGGCGCGCAGTGAGCGGGGCGATCTCCAGCCAACCCAAGCTCGGCGCGCAGTGCATGGGGCGGTCACCAGCCAGACCGCCCAATCACTGGGCGGTCCCTGTTAGGACCGCTCCACACGGCGCGGCTCCTGTGAGGGCCGCGCAATCGTCACAGAACCGAAAACGGCGAGCTCCGCCGGAAAATCCCATCCGGGGCCCAAAACGGTCCCGGTTGAGAGGGAAACGAAGACAGGGTGCGCTGCTAAGAACTCCGCCATTCCTTGTCCCTTGATCGCCTTGCGTGGGACAAAGGTGATGTCAAACTCCATGAGGATGAGTGCCCACTTGCCGAGTCTGCCAGAGAGGACGGGCTGGCTGAGCAAAAATTTTAGTGGATCACATTTTGAGATGAGCTCCACTCTGTGAGATAGAAGGTAGTGCCTTAGCTTCTTGACAGCAAATACCAAAGTTAGGCAAACCTTTTCTATAGGAGCATACCGGTGCTCAGGCCCGATCAGCTTCCGGCTAAGGTAGTATAATGGTTGCTCCTTGCCCTCTTCATTGATCTGGGCTAAGAGTGCCCCCAAAGAAGTATCCATGACAGTAATGTAGAGAATACAGGGCGTCCCTCGGACAGGTGCCCCTAGGACTGGAGAAGTTAATAGATGCTCCTTGATTTGCTCAAAGGTCCTCTGGCAGTCTTCGTCCAATATGAATGGTGCTCATTTCTTCATCAATTTGCCGAAAGGTAGGCATCTTCCTGAGAACTTAGAAATGAACCGCCTAATATAGGCCAATCTTCCTTGTGGGGATCTGAGCTCTGTCAAATTTCTAGATGGAGGCAATCCTCTTATAGTCTTGATTTTGTTCGGGTCGATTTCTTTACCTTGATACCTGACAATGAAGCCAAAGAACTTGCCACTGGAGATGCCGAAGACATATTTCATTGGGTTCATTTTGAGTTGATACTGTCGAAGCCTTTCGAAGACTTGGCGTAAGTCAGCCAAATGATCCTCTTACCTTTTTGTCTTGACGACCAAGTCATCGATATAGCATTCAACGAGGTTATGTAGCATCTCGTCGAAAATCTTGGTCATCGCCCTTTGGTAGGTTGCACCGGCATTCTTCAGGCCGAACGTCATCCTTTTATTGTTGAAAATCCCCTTAGGTGATCGGAAAGCCGTATGGTCTTTGTCTTTGATGGCTATGCGGATTTGATTATAACCCGACGACCCGTCCATGAAGGACGAGGCTTCGTGACCAATAGTCATATCAACTATTGTCTCAGCGATTGGG
>JANBPO010008345.1:58521-150484 GCA_024336825.1 Amorphophallus titanum | reverse complement strand
CCAACGCCGGGATACGAGCAGCCAGCGCCGGGGTACGAGCAGCCAACGCCGGGGTACGAGCAGCCAACGCCGAGGTACAAGCAGCCAGCGCCGAGGTACAATCAGCTCCTCCCTGTGCGCCGCGTTCGCGTCACACCGGGTTGTCAGATTCTTGGTTTCACCGCCGAAGCGGCTACTCACACCTCTCGCCACGTGAAGGCGATCTGACTTCGAGAGGCCGCGACGCTGCAGTACTGCCGTGCGACGTCCAGCGCGTGCGCGGCGACATGCGTGGAGCTGAGCTTTGCGGCCGGCGCGCAGCCGTACTGCGCGGCGGCGACGCAGTGCGCGTGGTGCGACACGACGGCGTCGCTCGGCTTCTGTCGCAACGCGACAGCGACGTGCTATCCGAGCTGCTACGACGCGTTCCGCGACGGCGCGTCGTGCGGCGCATCGCAGAAGTGCCACTGGTGCACGAACCACGCGGTGGTGCGGTGCAAGCCGCTGGCCGAGCCGTGCGAGACGCTGAGCGTGAGCGGGAGTGCGACGCCATCTGTCAGCGCGTTGCGCAGCGACTCCGCGAGCGACTCAATGAGCGGTTCCGCGTCGCGATCGGGGTCGCAAACGCGGTCAGCGACGGCGAGCAGGACGCGCTGATCGCCGATGTGCTGTCCCAGGGCCGGACTACAGGACCCGATCAAAGCGAAGCCATGGTCCACTATACACAGCTTAATCAGCAGCGGATGCACCGGCTTGACAAGGTCACCGAAGTATTGCCTTCGGCGGAGACGCTGATCCGGGGTGTTAGCCGGCCGCAGATCTGGCTGGTGCTCACGGAGGCCTGGTGTGGCGATGCCGCGCAGAGCGTGCCCGTGATGCATGCGCTGGCGAAGTTGAATCCCCTGATCGAGCTAAAGTTTTTATTACGCGATGAGAACCTGGCCCTGATGGATGGCTATCTGACCAATGGTGTCAGCCGGAGCATTCCCAAGCTCATCGGCGTAGACGCCGCAACGTCTGATGTGCTTTTCACCTGGGGCCCCCGCCCTGCTCCGCTCCAGGCCATTTTAATCTGCGCACCGTGATGTCGTTCGAGATCACGCGCACGCTCAAGAAGCGTCACTTCTGGATCGCGACCCTGATCGTGCCGGTCGCGCTGGCGATCGTCGGTCTGCTGGTCGGCTCCTCGTCGGCGGCGACCAGCAGCAGCGTGGACGCCCAGAAGCACGCCAAGTTCTCGTTCACCTACACGGATGCCTCCGGCCTGGTGAACCCCGCGGTGGTCGCGGCGATCGGCGGCAGTCCGGCATCCAGCGCCTCCGCCGCGATCGCCGACGTGAAGGCCGGCAAGCTGGACGCGTTCTTCCAGTACCCGGCGGACCCCGCGAAGCAGCACGTCAAGGTCTACGGCCAGGACGTCGGCATCTTCAACGACGGCAAATACTCCAGCGTCGCGACGCAGATCCTGGTCGCGAGCGCGCAGGCGAAGATCGGCGACGCGGCGCTGAGCACGCTGGTTCAGGGGAACGTGCAGGTCGACTCGACCACGTACCAGGACGGGCACGTCTCCGGTGGTGTCGCGGCGATCATCCCGCCGCTGCTGTACCTCGGCCTCTTCTATCTGGTGATCCTGCTGCTCGGCAACCAGATGCTGACCAGCACGCTGGAGGAGAAGGAGAACCGGGTGACCGAGATGATCCTGACCACCATGAACGGGACCACGCTCGTGGTCGGCAAGGTGCTCTCGCTGTTCATCGTCGGGCTCGTGCAGATGGTGGTGTTCGCGATCCCACCGGTCGTGATCGAAATGATCATGGTCGCGGAAATAATGCCTGTGCTCTCTGTAGAACCGGTCGTGATAATGTTCATAATAGACCCTGTCACGATAGTGGCCATGCCATGCGGGATAAGTATAATAGCTATATCCCGGGTAGGCTTGTTCGTTGATGCCGACGGCTACATGCACCTGGGCGCTGGCTGAATTGAGGGCGAGCGACCCGGCGATGATCATGGCCACAAGAAATAATTTCTGTTTACGCACGTGCATAATTGATTTTTTAAGGTGTTTGTGAATCTGCGATTCCATAAGTCAACATTTTAAGGTGATAGTGCAAAAAAGAACGCGATAGCAATCCGTCCAGCGTAGTGACTTCATTTACGGGAACGCTCGGATCGACCTCATGCACAATCCCAGTTACCGCGGCGGCAATCGTGGCGGGATCGGACGCTGTTCGAACCAAAAGGTGCGCAGGCCAGCCGCCGGCGAAGTAAGCGTCGTACGTGGGACCTGCATCCAGGCCGAACTGGTGCACGTTGCCCACAACGCCCACAATCGAAAACCAACAAGGCTTCGGATCGAGCGAGCAGAAATTCAACCGGTGACCGACGGGATCTTCGCTCGCTGCGCGGCCTCGCAGACCTGCCCGAAAGTGATTCAGACCGAGAGCAGCTCCGATTTCTTCCATGGCCGCGCGAGCCTGCTGGTTACCGATGGCGCCGGGAACGAAATCCCGATCCCCGAGAACGTGCGGCTGTATCATTTCGCCGGGGTCCAGCATGGCGGAGGCGGCGCGACGGCGAGGACGGCCGGGCGGAACTCACTCAGCCAGCGCATCGGGCTCCCTTGAGCGGTTTCCTGGGAAGCAGGTCTTGGGGAAGCGGTGGAGGAAGCGTCGCTACGTGCGAAATCATCACCAGCTTATAGCGGCTTTGATTCCAACTTACGACTGCGCGCGTGGTTGCGTCTTCCCGCTTGCCCGGCCGGCGGCCGGCGCTAAGGTGCCGGCAAATTCGAACGGGTGTTTGGAGGATCCTTCCATGGCGGACTTCGGCGGCGACCTGGACGCCTTTCGCGCCGAGCTGAAGACCTGGCTCGAGGCGAACTATCCGGCCGAGCTGAAGGACGCCAGGGCCGAGAGCGATCCCGAGGCGATGTGGGGCGGCCGCGCCTTCGAGGGCAGCGACGACCCGCAGATCCGCTGGATGCGGGCGGCGGCCGAAAAGGGCCTCACCGCCCCGACCTGGCCCACGCAGTACGGCGGCGGCGGCCTGACCGCCGACCAGGCCCGCATCGTCGACCAGGAGCTGAGCCGCGGCCGCTACCGCTCCCCCCTTGCCTCGTTCGGCCTGTGGATGCTGGGTCCGGTGCTGCTGGAGTACGGCAACCAAGGGCATCGAAGAGGGTAGTTTCTTTTATTTGCGAGAGGGTGAGAAATTGGGTTGAACATCTATGTAAAGTGGACTCACACAACTCCTTTGTTTTTGTATTATTGGGGGATTAGTGTATGTCACACCGCCTTAATGTGGACCCTTTTTGTACAAGGACTTTTTGAGAACACAATGACTATACTTATACATCCCGTAATTTTCATTTAGTACAATTGTGGTGCCATTCACTTTCAGAAAAAACTAGTACAATTAAATTAAGGAAACCAACACAAGTTTTCCTAACACCTTTAAGGATAAGAGTGAAAGGTAGAATTTGATGATTGTCTGCATAATAACCACATTGAAACATTTCAATTGGTCAAAAGGTCTATATTGCTCCTTGAATCCACTTGGCTCATCACCAAATAATGTCCCATGTAAATCCTGATCCTAGGGCTTAAACATCGCTTTGATGGTCTCCAAAGGGTAAGTGATTCATTCACGAAACAAAGGACAGGTGTTGCCTGGCAAAATGTGCCAAGACAACTTAACAGCTAAACAGTTGTTTCAATACCCCATAGTTTATGAAGAACATGCCTTCTGAAGGACATATTTGGTCTACAAACTACAAACAACTATGGAAAGTGTGGACATCCCTGCTTTTAAACCATATTCCTTAACAAAATAATAATTCAAAAACTTGACACTTCTAGAGCATTGAATGTCAAACCATATGCCAGAGGATAATCATGACAACATGACCTACCAAAGACCAGACCATGATATCACAGCTGAAGGAAACTATACTCAAAGGAAAGAAAGGATTGGCTAATTTTTCATTCAGGCAGTACTATCAAAACATTTCATTACAATTTTAATTGCCCAAAACCTGACCTTGATAGTTTCTTAAACTGACTGTAAATAAACAAAAAAGTTATCTTAAACTGACTGTAAATTAACAAAAAGTTGAAACCCAGGGATTCATCATTTTCATCTTCAAGAGATGACCAGCAATACAGAGATGGATAACTAATTAACATCATCAAGAAAATAAAATAAAAGAATTAAGGGGTTTTTAAACTTCAGGCCGTCAACGGTGGTGGCAAGTGTAGGCATACTTCTTAGGGGTTACTTCTCTATTTTGTTTCTTTTACAGCGGGAAAAACAGCATTTTCGGGGCCAAACTGGCTGGAATTACCAATAAAAATGCGAAAGCCGACAGAACGGTTTCCCATCCTGCCGGCTTTTTCGATTTTGTTCGGAACCCCTTGGGGGTGAACGAGTCTTAGTGCTTCTTGCTCATGGCGGCCGTGAACCAGTCCACGTTGCCGAAGCCGCCGCCCTTGTTGCCGCCGGAGTGCTTCTGCACGTCGCGCGAGCTGCCTTCGCGGCGCTCGCCGATGAGGTCCCGATTGCGGACCTCGCCGACCGTCTTGGGCAGGCCCCGGTAACTGCAGCCGATGACCCAGTAGAACTCGGGCGGGAACCAGGACGGCGGCAGCTCGGACAGCACCCGCAGGTACTCGCCTGACAGCCCCAGCACGCTCATCAACGGCCCCTGCATGCCCCGCGGGAGGCCCTGGGTGGCGCGGATGCCGCGCTCGTACTCGTTCGTGATGTTGTGGTGGATGCCGAGCATCGTCGCGAACGCGGTCGGCGTCGGCGCGAGCTGCGAACGCCACCCCTGGAAGGTGGTGAACGTCTCCCGCACCTGCTCCGGGGTCATCCGCAGCACCCGGCGCCCCTCCGGGGTGAGCTCCGTCAACGCCTGGCGACGGCGGTTCTGCCAGTCGTGCAGCTGAGCGTTCAACGACGCAGGCGTCATCTGCGGCAGCTGCGCCGCAAGCGCCTCCAGCGTCTCCGGGGACGGGTCCCGGGTGCGGCCCGCCTCGATCATCGAGATGGTCGACTTGTTCACCCCCGACAGCTCGGACAGCCGCGGCATCGACAACCCCGCCGCGATACGAGCCAGCCGGAGCGGGTTGTCGGAGAAAACACGAGTAGCCATACGTCCTTTATAGCACACGAGAGTGCTCGGCGCGATGGGACCCGCAGATGGGACCCATCGGCGGCGAAGGGTGACGTCTTTTGTAGCGTACTGGGGGCGAGGGTTGAGGGGCGCGAAGCGCGAGGTCTGCTCGTAGCGGGGCGGCGGATAGCCGTCCTCGGGCATCTTGAATTCGGGCTTGGCCTTGGTGACCTGGCTGCGCGTCTCGAAGGAGAACACGCGTTCCCAGGCGCGCCGCGCGTCCATCACCCAGCGGCTCCACAGATAGGACAGGGCGTTGGACAAGCCTTCGCCCTTGTAGTTGGGCTTGATCTCGATGCGGTGCAGGTTCTTCTGCGTCTTCAGGAAAGCCAGCGGGTGCGGCACCTTGTAGACGATGATGTCGGCGCCGCCATAGCCCGCCAGCGTGTCGCGGAATTCGGCGGGCGCTTCCAGGCGGACCTGGGCCAGCTGGCCGCTGGCGAAGCTCGAATCGGTCAACAGGAAAAAGGGCTGGCCCTGGACCTGCACATCGCTGTAGCCGCTGGGATCGGGCGCGGCCAGCGTCGGGTTGTATCCCGAGTCCTGGTCGCCCCCGTCCGCGGGCGCGTCCTGGCCCCACGCGGTCGGCAGCAGGGTGCACAGGGCAAGCAGCAAGGCGGCGATCCGCGGGGCGCGCAGGAGGCTTATGGCGTGTTTGGCGACGGTGGTCATGGGGCAAGAAAATCGAGACGGAATTCAACAAGCTGGGACCGCAAAGCCCGCTCGGTGGATGAGCATAAACGCGGAAGCTATTGCTGCTTCTTGCTCTGGATATAGCTGACGACCTGCCAGATCTCGTCCGTGGTCATCTTGTCCTTCCATCCCGGCATGCCGCGGGGCGTACCTTCGGCGATGGTGTGGAAGATCTCGCCCGGCTTGCCGCCATCGACGCGATCACCGTTCTCTCCGGTGTCGACAAGGGCCTCCCAGCGATCGACACCAGACCATTCCGGCAAGGCGAACTCGACGGGCTGCTGGGCGGCATTGAGGACGACGAGGAGGCTGGAGATGACGACGCAATGGAAGTAGACGGCGGTTCCGATAAGGAGGATGACGACAAGGATGCCTCTGGCGATGAGGAGGACTCGGATGACGACAATATTGAAGACATAGAAGCCGATATGGAGCGTGTCGGATGCAGTCATCACGCCGGGCGACGTCATCGACATCGCGCTCGGACACCACCGCGTCCGCACGCCCGGCTCGACCTGGGCAGGGCGGGGCGGCTCGATCCGCATCGACGATCGACGCATCGCCGTGCGCCACCTCGTGACGTCGTGCGGCGTGGGGCAGGTCGCGATCGAGGCCACGCTCGGCCGCGCGACCTCGACGCTGTCGGCGACGGTCGACGCGCGCGACGTGCCGGCGACGGTGATCGATCCGGCGTACCGCGGCACGCTGAACGGCGCGGTCGCGGTCGAGCGCCGCGGCGTGACGTGGAGCGGCGGCGGCACGCTCGCCGGCGAGGGGCTCGTGCTCGCGCCGGACGCGCGCCCGCTCGACGGCGAGGTCTCGCTCGTGCTCGACGGGCGGCGCGTGTCGCTGTCGGGCAAGGCGTCGAGCGCCGAGCTCGGCGGTGCGCGCGTCGCGCTCGAGGTCGACGGCCCGCGCGACGTCACCGACGTGGCGGCGTGGCGGCGGGTGCCGCGCCGCGATCTGCACGCGATCGTGGTCGGCTTCGACGCGCTGCGGCCGGGCGTCACCGATCCGCGCGTGCCCGGGGTCTACGACGGCACGCTCGAGATCCGCGACGGCAAGCCGTCGGGCGTGATCCACGTGCGCGAGGTGGCGACGCCGGTCGGCACGGCCGCCGCGGACGTCACGCTCGCGCTCACGGAGATCGGGTTCGTCGACGTCAACGCGTCGGCGACGGCGGGCAGCGTGCGATCCCACGTGTGCGCCGTATCGGGGAAGCCGTGGACGAGCAACACGAGCGGCCCCGCGCCGGCCTCGAGATATCCAAACCTCACTCCGTTCGCGGTGACGAAGCGCGACTCCATCTCCGGATGATATCCGCAGATGTGCGTGTTCATCTCCGTCGAGAAATTTTCACAAACGAGAAGATTGCTGGTGACAAACCGCACCGCGATCCTCTACGTTGGATCTTGAGAGTTCTGCTTCGCGACGAAACCTTCGATAGGAGGAACGTTCTGAGCACGAGTCCACGCGCCGGTCCTAGCTGTACATAATTGGCTTCACTCATATCCTTCATCTAAAAATTAGTAGAAAGAAATCTTTTAGTCTCATACAGTAGTCATAAATCATTACTAACAAGTAAAATGTCATCTACATAAAAAACCAATATTATGAACCTTCTCCCACTTACCTTTAGATATAGACATTTAATAATGATATTTTTCTCAAATCCAAATGTCTTAATTGTCTTACTAAACTTAAGGTGCCACTGATGGGAGACTCGTTTAAACTTGTATATTGGTTTTCTTAATTTACAAAACAAAGGACTATCCTTGTCCGATAAAAATTTTAAGGTTGTTTCATGTACACCTCTTCCTCAAAGTCTCCATTCAAAAATGTAGTTCTCATATCCATTTGATATAACTCTAAATTAAAATGAGTTACAAGGCCCATGAGTACTCTAAATAAGTTTTTCGATGAAACTAGAGAGAAAATCTCATTATAGTCAGTACTTTACTTTTGAGTGGAACCCTTAGCTAGAAGCTTGGCCTTGTACTTTTCAATCTGACCGTAGAGTCTCCTTTAGTCTTGAATACCCATTTGCATCCGATTTCTTTGACTACTTTAGGCAGAACAACAAACTCTCAAACATGGTTCTGTTCCATATATCCAAGCTCTTCTTTCATGGCTTTAAATAATTGTGAAGAGTTTTCACTCTCCACAGCTTACCAGAATAATATGGGATTGCTAATATTATGCCTATCATTATCTAACTCTTAAAGACACACCTTATAGTCTAAAGGTATCACAAACTTTCTTACTCTTGAGAACTTTTTGAGTGTTACCCATTAATCTAATTAAGCGACAATTGGATAACAATCTCTTCAGCTACTGGTTCATCATGGCGCATTTTGCGATCAACTGGTTATCTCACTCGATTGTTATCTTGTTGTGTAATAATACAATCTAACAATTGTGCATTCCATTCTGGTATGAGAACTTGATCTTGAAGTTCCTCAAAAACAATATCTCAAGGTTGTACACTCCCACAAACATTGTGATCCTCAAGAAATTTAACTTTATCGATTTCCACCAGCGAACAATTTGACGGGGCGTCTGGCAGCCAGTTGCAGCAGGACGCCACCATGCCTGAGCCGGGTTTGCTGCTGCGGTGTCAGCTCGCTGAGCGGCTGCAGGGAAGTGCCCGTGAAACCGGATTTGGTGGCCGCCTGGGCATCGCCGATGTTCGCGCGCGAAAGCTGTTTCAGCGCGCTTGCGCGAACGTTCAGGCCTTCGATCACGCTCATGCCGAACGACTTGCTGTCCGCACGCAGGTGCTCGTAAGCCGAGTTCAACAGCAGCGTGCTGACCTGGTGGTAGGCATACCAGGCCACACCGCTCATGGGGACCAGCGCGGCAAGAACGAACTGGAGAATGAGCCGCCGGCTGACCTTTCCTCGCAAGTAAGTACGCATCGCGTACCTAGAAATCCTGGGCCTTGCCGATGTAGCTGCCATTGCCGGCGCGCACGATGTCGTCGCGCGCAAAGCGCGCCGTCAACTGGGTCTGGCTGCGACCATCCGGACCGGCGCTGTACAGGTCATAGTCGGTGTTGATGGGATTCATGTTCTTGTCCCGGCGCACCTTCCCCGTGTTGGGCGGCGGATCGATGTCGATGGGCAGGTACTGGTAGGGATTTCCCCAGGGATCGACGGCGTCGGTGATGCCGATCTCGGACAAGCTGGCGGGGTAGCTCAGGTGCTGGGCGTAATAAGCCTCGAGGCCCAGCGACGTCGACGCCATGAACACCAGCACCTTGTTGGTCTTCACGCGGTTGACGTACTTCGAATAGGTGGGCAACGCGATGACCGTGAGCAGCGCCGCGACGGAGAGCGTAATCATCAGTTCGACCAGCGTGAAGCCATTGCGCCGTGTAGTCAGTGTGTTGTGCATGGCCAATGGTTGAGCCGTGTAGAGAGTAGACAGGCGACGGCACGATTGTCGGACAGCCGGCAGAAGCTCTCTATCGTTAACGGCGCAGGCCGGACGTCCTTGAATCCGCGGAAAGGGCAGATCGCCACGAGCCATCGCGCCGGGCGCAACCATGCCGTCGCCGTCGCCGTCGCCGCGCCTGCCATTGCACCAGTACCACCGTTGCCCGTGCTTACAGCGCCGCCACCGCCACCGCCCGAATCCGCACCAGATCCCGCAGAACCGGCACCGCCGGAACTCCCGGCAGAAGCACCGCCGGAACCCGCGCCTCCGGTTCCACTTCCGTTTGCGACCGCACTGTTTCCGTTACCGCTCACACCCGCAGAGGATCCACCTCCACCGTTTCCAGATCCAAATTCTCCAGCTCCGCTCCCGTTCGTACCCGTTTGTGCCGTCGCGCCTGTGCCGCCCGCGCCTCCGGTTCCACCGGATCCTGCGGTGCCGTTCGTTCCCGCAGCGCCACCACCACCGGATCCGTTTGAAGATTCTCCTGCGGATCCTGCACCGCCGGAAGTTCCGGTCGCTCCGCTGACGCCTCCGTTTTGAGATCCTGCGCCGCCGCCTGCCGCGGCGATAACGGTCGTAGAATTTACAGTTACGCATGTCGATCCGCCGCCACCGCCGCCACCACCCTGCGATCCGGATGTTCCAGTGCCGCCGTTTCCGCCAGTGAAGCAGCCGGATCCTCCGGTGCCACCGGTCCACGGTGTTGTTGCAAGGCCGCCTGTACCTCCTGCACCGACTTTGATCGTGATCGTGCCACTAGGATTCATTACCGTCGTTGAAGCGACGAACGCGCCTGCGCCGCCACGCGCACGGTTTCGAACACGGTCAGGTTGGTGAATACGCTGACGATCTGGAAAGACCGTGCAAGACCGGCATCCTGGCTTCGTGCACGTCCAGGAAGAGCTCTAGTCCCTTCACCATCCCGGACTTCCCGTTCTCGGTAAACAGCTCGCCGCGGTCGATGGAATAGTGCCGGTGCAGGCAGTCGGCCGGCCAATCCTCCGCCTTGATGGTGACACCGTAGCGGGCGCAGTAGGCGACCTTGTCCACCACGCAGTTGTGGATCGCCACTCGGGCGACGTTGTACTTGGGGTTGTCCACCGTCACATGCAGGCCTGTGACGAACTCCGTGGCCACATCCGCTACCACCATGAAGATCGGCGGACCGATGAGCACCGAACGATCGAAGGAATAGAAAAAATACATAATATACACACATTATACCCGACTTCATCATAAAACTCTTTGTCGACTTCTTGCAGAGACCATTCTGGGAATGGAATAGTCTTGTTTATGAGTAAACATTTTCTCCAGTTCTATGCCATACAAGTACACATGATCGGATATTCTCTTCCATTATGTGAGTGTATACTTGAAGCATTCACTTTTGACTTGCAGAATTTGTTCGTATGTGAAAAGATTTTGCCAGACAAAAGTGTGAAGAAGATTATTAATCTCTCTAAGTGTTTTGGCCTTGAATCTGGAGAGCAGTGTTTATTCTTAGCATTCTGATAAATAATGCTCTATAATGCTTAAACCGGATGAAATGGGTTTGAAAAAGAGTGTATTTTTTATCACTATCTTTAAACAGAGGGATAACTTGAAATCTGGGTCTAGGATCAATTTCAGGATATATAGACACAGAAGACCCAGACGGAGTTCTAGGTGCTCATTGAGCTCGGACCTTGGTTCTTCTAGACACAGGAATGGGATCATTTCTTCTAGACAAAGCATCCTGAAGGTCTTGTGCTATAAAAAAATGAATGTCCTCTCTTTCTTCTTTAATGATAGGAATTTGAATGGTGACCTTAGATGGTGAAGGTTCTTGAGCAAGAGGAGGTGTAGAAGAAGTACCTTCAGAGGGCATGGTTCTCTTATAAATAGAGGAGGCCCTGTGTTTCCTTCGGTAGGTGGTAGTAGGAGGAGGGGTAGATGCTACTTCTGAAATAAAAGAATGAGGGGCTGTATAAATAATGTTGTCTGTACAAATTGAGGGAAGAACATGAGGGACTTGAGTTGAGGCAGGAGGTGGTATTTGAGGAGAGATTGGAGGAGGACCAGGTGATGGAGCAAGAGGAGAGGAAAGAATTTGAGGAGAAGGGACTAAAGAGAGAGGCTCAGAAGTGTGGGACTGGCTGGCTTGATTTTGTTGAGAAGGTGCAACTTATTGAGATGGTTGCTCGGATATCTGAGTTGCAATCCCTTGTAGTTGAGCCATGTGAAGAGGTTTTGATTTGACACCTCTACGGCGCCGACCTTGGCCGCGCGATGTTCGAGCAGGAATACTACTGCTCGTTCTCCGGTGCGATGGTCGGCGCCTACTGGGGCGGCGAGATGTCCAAAGCCGAGCGCGATGGGCGCATCGGTGTGGTGCCGGTGGACTACTCCCACCCTGTCCATACGGCATGGGACCTGGGCAAGGCAGTCAACAACCCGATCTGGTGCTTCCAGGTCATTGGTGGCCGGCTCAAGATTGTGGACTTCTATCGGCCCGAAAGCGAAGACCTGGCCGACTGGATCAAGTGGCTCGATGACAAGGGCTACCACGGCGATGACTACGTGCCCGATGATGTCCTCGAATTCATCTGGGGCGCCAAGCATACGCGGTGGGACCTGCTCAAGCAGGCCAGACGCAACCCGAAGCTGGTCAAGCGCATCGCGGTGGCCGAAGGCATCCATGCCGGGCGCGAGGCGATCAAGGTCGCCGACTTCGATGCGGCGCGATGTGAGCTCGGGATAGAAGGGCTCAAGAACTACCGGCGCGAATGGGATGATGAGCTGAAAACCTTCCGGGAAAACCCGGTGAAGGATTGGGCGGAGCATATCGGCTCGTCGTGGCGCTATCTCGGGCTGGCATGGCGCCATCAGATCAAGCACCAGCCCGCGCCAAAGCAGCCGAAGGAACTGACCTACGAGGCGCGCCCGGATGGCAGCGTCGTGGGCAATATGTCGGTCAAGCAGGCCGTGGACGCAATGGTCCGGCGCCGGAGAAGGGAGGCCCGCTGATGGGGTACAGGGAGCGCGCAAGATGACCGAACAAGAGCTAAGCGCCGCAACTGCCAAGCTGGTGGATGAATGGCGCGCAGTTAGAGCGGAAGAATGGAGCCTGCGAGGGTTCAAGCGCATCGGCAAAGTTAGGCGCGCCAAGATTGCAGAGGCGCGCGCTGAGCAGGGCCGCATCATCCGCGAAATGGATGCCATGGCCCGCAAAGTTGGCATGCGTGTTGAGACGGGCGGATCCATGCCGATCCTCGTGGAAGCAAGGTAAGCACCACCCATGGCTGAATATTATATTTTGCCCCCCCTTCTAAATATTTCTAACTTCGTCACTGTTCATCCCTGTGTGTGTGTGTGTGCAGGTTATGTCCTGCGTGTGTGTGTTGGGGCTTGTCCCCGTGTGTGTGTGTGTGTGTGCAGGCGTCGTCCTGCGTGTGTGTTGAAGTTTGGCTCCGTGTTGGGGAGTTATCTCCGTGCTGATTTTTTTAGTGAGTGGAAGCCTCACCAGTTGGTGAGGGGTGGATGTAGGGAGCCCGTCGTGGTCTCAAACCACCTTAAAAACCCTTATGTCTTGTGGTGTGATTTATATGATTGATTCCCTATCTTCTATCTCATTCACAGGTATATTACACACATTATGTGATATGCTCACAGGTTTATTTTAATTACATACACATTGCTGCTTGTTTGCTAAGTACCATACTGCATCACACACTAATCATTCAGTCACGCACTATGAGGGTTTGCATGATTTGCCTGCTGGTTTAGTCCGTGCTTGATCAGATCCCACGAAAGGTTTATATCTTCAAATAGTGAGGCTGTGTTTTATTCTGTTGTCTGTAGTTTGACTCATCTTAATTGGACATAAGTTTTTTTATAGGGATCTATTCACCCCCCCTCTAGATCCGCTTTCTTACACCTTGGGACCCAACAATTGGTATCAGAGCAAGCTCTGCTATCTCTAGGTCTAACGATCTATAGAGAGATCCTAGTGCATTCTACAATCATGAATTTTTCTGTTGATCAAATCTCAATGAATTATTTACTTGTATTTACTGGTTCCGATTTTCCTTCATGGTTAGGCATAATGTGTAGGCTGATTAATTCTATTAATCCTGATCTCTAGAACTTGATTTATCATGGTCCTAACAAATTGCCCCTAGATGAGACAATGTGGTCTGAAGAGGATAAACTGAAGAACCATGATAATGTTACAGTCCTAAATTTGTTGCAAGCTTCCGTCGATACTAACATGTTTCCATTTGTCTCATCATGCAAAACAACAATGGAGCTCATGGATCGTCTGATCAAAACTCAAGAGGAAATGATAGATTTCTGAGCCCGCTCATTCGCCATCTCCCTTGGAAGCCGCGCGGGAACGGATGGCGGCGGCTGCACCGTAGGCAATTGCGCCGCGCTTCTCTTCCTCCACCCCCAACGGTGCGGCTGTCTTGGTGATGGAGGCTTCGATATCGTTCCGAAGCCGATAAAGCGCTTCATCCTCCGGGTTGTAGATGTCGGAGAGATAATCCATCGCACGGCGCAGCAGGTTTACGTTGCTTGGGATACGGAGTTCCCAAAGGTTGTCCGGGCGGTGGTGCCACTCCCCGACATTTACGCTGCGACCGTCTGGTGTCTCGACTTCAACAAAGCGGCCCCCATCGCGGTCAGGAGGGCCATCGAAAACAATGTGCAGCGCTTCCCCACCTTGGGCGACTGCCGGCAAGGGGGATGCGAGGGCGGCGGCGGCTTCGATGAGCGTTTCGTCAAGCTCTACCGCGTCGTCCACAGTGAACTCAAACGTTGTTGGGTCCGATATGAACATGCGGAGGCGGTCTACTGCCGTAACGCGTGCGGTGTCGCCGCTCAGCAGCCTCTCCGCGAGGCCAGAGATGGGGGAGGGGTGAGTCATGGCTGGACCTCGGGGAGAAGGACCGTGCCGCGCTCGACATTGTTGATGACGAGGAGGGCACGGTCGCGGTTGGGGTAAGCCGCGTAGAGAAACGCAGCGATGACGCATGGATCGATGCCGACAGAGCGCCAGTATTCCCGCTCGCCCATCGCATGCTGGCGCCGATGCTGGCGCTGAACCGCAATTCCAACGAGTTCCGCTTCGCCACGGCGGCCTCGGGCGGTCCGTCGGGCACCGTCGCGCTGATCACGACGGCGGTCAGCCCTTACACGTTCACGTCGGGGACCGACACGGCGGCGATCTCGGGGGATTTTGAATGAGCGCCCGCACTCTTGACCGGATTTGCGGCGCCCTCGCCGCCCTGATATTCGCGCTATGGGCGACGCTGGCGCCCGCGCAGCAGCCCGGATACGGCGCCCCGCCGCACGCGACCAACATCGTCACGTTCACGTCGAGCGGAACCTACACGCCGACTACGTTTAAAGGCTTCATCCTATGGAGACTTCCTCCCAATTGAAAATCTAAAGCCAGGAGAAAATCCCATAAACTCTTCTTCTCCCCTATCTTTTATTTTCACTGCATATAGTTCGTTCTGCATGCATGCATCACATTAATCCTGTCTGTTTATTGATTCTCTATTCATCTCAACCATGTAGAGAACTCCCCCAATGCAACGCTTGCACGTCCTCCCTCTTATATCTTTATCATTCATCATGCTTTATCCCACCCTTTGCATAGGGGTTTAAGGGCCAACACCCAATAGGTGTGTTCATCGCCATGCTTTCACGTTTATTTATATATTTGGATTTGATACTACACACTTGGTTTTCTAATCCAATCTTTTATGGGTTGTTTTATCTATTTTGTAAGGGTAATCGATAGGAAGATCTCTCTTCATCGGCTGACTGATTGGAAGAGAAGATCGACGCTTATACATCTCCCACGCTTCAAACGTAATTATCGCAATCCCTCCTTTATTTATTATTTACAATCATCGAGGCCCGTGGTCTCTGGCGATCATCCTCCATTAGCATCCCACGTATGCTCCTTATTCCTCCTTTGCCCTTTCTTTTCGTTCATCTGCTCTTTTATTTATTTTTAAGTAGATTTTAAATAGCCCTTTTAAGTCAATTCCCCATGGTTTTTTATCGATTTGGGTGAGTTAAAGCGGGTTTACCTTCTTTTTAGGAGAAAATGCATATTTGGGATGAGCGGCAATTCCTGTCATTTTGGGCGGTGTTCCTTAGCGTAATTTGTGGTATTGTTGAGTTGGATATTGGGGAATGGTCCCCCACTTACTTTCCCTACATTTCTCTGCGATATCGGGCCGTGGTGAGGCCGAGAGTGGGTTTTGTTTATGTTCTGGGAAAAATATCCTGCATCGGGATGTGAGTCAATTTTTGATTATTTTATGTAATAGATTTAGTTTATTTTTGTACTTCCTCGTCGTGTGATCGAAGGGGATTGATTCCCCATGGGTCCTGCTCGCAATGGGGTGAATCAGGCATGGTTTAAATCCCCCAGAACATGGTTCTGGTTTGGGGACCTCTGCAGGAGGTGGCCACAATGTTGGCTGTCGGAGGTTGGAGGTGGCCAAGAAGCCTGCCGTCCGGCCCATCTAGGCGGCCAGCTCTCTGGCCACATGGATGGCTGGGTGGCCAGGGCTCTAGCTGCCCTGCGAAAAGCCTAGTTCTGGGTGGCCAGGGGGATGGCTGCCCAGGCTTCAGGGCGGCCAGAGGGTTGGCCACCGAGTCTGCTGGGCAGCTAGACTAGCGGCCACCCAGGCCCTTTGTGAAGGCAGCCATGGGGTTGGCTGCCCATGTTGTAGGGTTGAGATGTCACACCCTGAGATATCCAGCAAAATTAAGTTAGGAACGTGAACAGCCGGTAAGATAAGCCTCATGCTAGAATGATAATCAGAGTGCTAAAACATCCACACATAATAGAGTGAACACAATATGATGTATTCAAAATCCATCTTTGTTTAATAATAATTCAAGGTTTACACATGACTTTAACTCTTGATGACTAGAGTCAATAAACAAAAATTACATAATTGACTCCTAACAATCTAGCATTCTAGGGCTTCTCTCGTTCTTCATTCGCTCTCGCCCTCGGATCCATAGTTCGAGTAATCCGAATCTGATCCACTAGAGTTTCCTGAAAAGATTGGAAAAGTATGGAATGAGTACACTCACCCAGTAGGTATCTTCGTATAAACATGAAGGTAATATTTAAGTAATTAACTTTTTTGCTCTAGAAGATAAGATAATAACAATGCGATAAAACATGTGGATAAAATCAAAGTAATATAAGTAACAAGGCATGAACAAGATATGTGCATATAATCAGGCAAAGATTGAAGCATGAATATAATTTGGCCTTTAATGTAACAAGAATTTACTAGTATGTATCGAGAACATACATTTCATAACCATGAAGGCTATGCACTAGAAAGTCATGTAATGAGAATGTAATAATTTCACGATGAACCTCGTTGTTTTCATCTGTTTATAAAAAAGGTACTCCCGGTGCAATGCGACGCTAGTGTTCATCATATCCCATGGTTTACAGTATGTTTCTGACCATCCGCGAGGGAGCTAACGTCGAGCCCTGGGACACTGTCCGTGCCCGCACTTGCATCTTCACGTTATAAATTAAGCTATTTCTACGAGTACAACAATATAGTTCAACCAGTAATAACAAGTTCAACAATAAGTTCACGATAACAAATATCAAGATAAGAATGCACCAAATTCGAATCATAAGAGTTCAAGGATGAATTAATGACAAGGTCATGATATGGGAGGAATCCGACAGCATAACGCTACATTCATTAATTTCCATAGTTCCTTAACAATTTATTGAATATGGTTTGGGTTCCAGACAATCAGAGGATAACCTGGGAATAGAATCAAGTTCAACCCTTGGGCTAGACCTCGGGTTGGACTGAAGTTAGATAGTGCAGTGGACTTGCGGGCTACGATCCTTTATTAACGCAGTCCATCGTTAGTCTGCGATCACAGAGAGAGTCAACGTAGAAGAAGGTCAGGTCGACACAAGGAGAAGTCTGTGTCTGATCAAGAACACGACCATATAAATTACTACGACAATACATTAACGCAACAGTAGATTAGGGGGCATTCATGCCAGTTCACACAAATGTGGAAAACACGGAGTGTAGCAACCCTAAATATTTAAAATAAAATTTTAAATAAAATTATAAATAGTGACTTACATCAAGTCGCCAATTCATTGAATAACGACTATTTGAACGGGCGTCAATTAACCAACTAACGACTCTTATTAAGGCGTCAATCATTTTCGAACAATGGTAAGAATCCTTCTCGGAATAAAAGTTGTAATTAACGCCCCTTGATAAGGTGCTAATTAATGAAATGAAGACTTGTGCACGGACGTCAATTTACTAACTGACACCCTTGTATATGTCGCTAATTAAACAGCGCCCCCAGACAAGGTGCTATTTCTCTGAGAATCATAAAATGAAAACCGGTTGCCGTGTTTTGCTCGAACAGGGAACCGAGAATCAGAAACGGAACTATATGGGTAAGAATCGAACTGGGAAAGGATTATGATGGGGAAGTAACTACTCTAATAGGATTCCTAGACTCTTTAGCCTATAAATACCCCTGCCTCAACCCATGAACCCCCTGATCGTTCCGCCTGTCGGAAACAATCAACTTAAAGTTGACCTTCTGGTCCACTTTGAGTTTACTTGGCGGACCACCATCACACCCGCCCGCCCATGCCGCCTGATCCCAAATCGCCGCACGACGAGACGGTCGAGGAAATGCTCAGCCGGATTCTCGGTGACGGGTCAGCCACTGGCGCGCCCGCACCGAACCCGATTCCCAGCAATTGGATTCGACCTCCACAAGGAAGTAGTGGTCTCGATCCAGTAGGCCAAAGCCCATCTCGCTCGGGTACTTCGTCGTGCTGAACAAGTACGCGACCGTGAAGGGAATGTCCGCTCCGGCTGACTTTGCGCCGGGCATGGCGGCTATCTGCTTGAACACCTCGACCATATCGCCGTCCGAGTGGTGTTCGACGGCTCTGGCGATGTTCGCGTGCTCGGGGTCCAGGGCCGGGCTGAACACCGTGAGCATGTATAGCCGGGGCTTTCGCATGACGGTCTCCGATGGCTGCCGTCGCGGAGTTTACCTGCTGGGCCTTCATCTACCGGCCGCCTCTCTGGCGCCGAACCTCTTTCACCACACAACGCCCGTCCACGTACCGGACGGCGAATGCCCTATGCGCGATCCGCACCAAGTGGATGACGTTCGCGGGGCGGGTAGCAGCGAGTAACTGAAACGGGGGCGTGGGCTTCGTGCTCATGCCAAAAATTTTTGCCCCAAGGTCCATGCGAAATCATGCGAAACGATGCGAATCAATGCGAATTGCCGATGGATGCGCCGCTTGGCGTCGTCATGAGCGTGAGGTCGGAGGCTGACGCCGTGAGGAAGCGCCTTCGACTCGCCCTGCGAAGGTTGGGGCGCGACCAGCTGACGGTGGCCCGTATGTGCGGATGGAAGTCACCCAGCTGCCTTAACGAGATCGCCAGCGAGGCCAACAAGCGCGCCATGCCGGCGTCCTGACCTTCGGCAGCGCCGCGGCGCAGCTGGTTCTGTTGGCGACCGCACCGCTTCTGTCGCGGCTTTTCGATCCGGCCGCTTTCGGCGTCTTCTCGCTCCTGCTCACGATCAGCACGGTCGCCCCGCTACGACCCAAGGCTGGCTAACTCTATATTTTGGCCATCTTGACCGTCAAACTCATATGTCTTACTTATATATCTTTCTTTGGTCTACATGACCCCTCCTAAATACGTGTACAAAGTTCACACATATCTATTAATTAATTTATTTATTTTATATTATAATAAATCACCAATGACCGCATGCTGTCCATTTATCCTCGTCTGGAAACACCTGGGATCCACCTGTCTCGATTTAATAAAATTATTTATCTAAACGTATTTATCTATTTCTTTACCGTCTAACTTTAAATATCACTTATTGTTCATCGTCTAAATGTTAATATCGCTTAATGTTCATTGTCTAATTTTCAATGTAGTCCAACTACGTTACTTAGTATATCGGCTATCTTTTCATCACCTAACTTTTCTCTTTGAATTATCATCTGCTTTAACTTAGGCGATACATCGCCCTACATTCCATCTACTAATTGTCAAATGTTAGATAATTTTTCATCTAATTCTTTAGAGTTTAGGCGATTCATCACCTAGCTATCTTCATCTAATCTGCAACATCCACTTTCTCAATTTAGACGATTCATCGGTCAATTTTTATTATTTATCTTTTATTCTATTTTTGAGAAATTCTGTCTAACTTTAATTCATCTTAATCTTCTTCTTAGCTTCATCTATATTTTTTAGAATATTATTTAAAATAATCTGAGTAATATTTTCATTATGCTTAGCAAGAAAGTGTAGCAATTCAAGAAAGTTACCTTGATTTCTTGAGTATTTAGATTCATCATGGCCTCTGAAAGATAAACCTTATCTTTGGAGAAAACAAACACAATCAATTGATGTCTCTAAACGAATTCGATAAATATATTTTTCCTGTTCTGATTGCTTAATCATAATTAACTGGATATTTTGATTCCGCTTGAATAAGTTCTCACACTTTTTTCTAGCCTCGTTATGTGCACTATTATGTCCTCCAACATGACTTCCTAATTTTTTTTCTTCTAATTTTTAAATCCATCAGTAACAAATGGATACCCTCCATCTTCTACCTGAACAAAACACTTGGTAAATCTTGATGACATCATAAACTCTATTCTAAAGACAAGCTTCAGGGTTAATTCAGATAAGAACAAAAATCACTAAAACCAACAAGAAGGTCTTCATAAGAAAAGCCATGTAAAAGTAAAGAAAGCCTAAAATCCTTCTAAGTATAATATAGTCGCAAGACTATTCACTTAGGCGCTGTAAACTAAGTTTAAGTCTGCATAGGTGCTGAAAAAGATCAATTATGTTTTCACTTAGTTTTAGATAGGCGCTATATTCATTTAGGCGCCCACTTAGGTGTTGAAATTCACATAGGCGCTCACATAGGTGCTAAAAAGCTCACATAGGTGCACGACCTTCGCCTATCTCAAAAGAATCGTCTATCTAACATAGTTGCACTAAATTCAGATAGCGGCTGAAACTTTGATCACAGAGATGCGCCCATCGCCTATCTTAAAGGATCGACTATCTCATGAAACAAAGATGCAAAAATAAGTGCAGTTAAAACTCACATAGGCGCATGAACAGTTACATCACCTATCTTTTCACACAAGCGCATTCTATCGCCTATCCATACATAGTCATCGGGATATCGACTATCCCAATAACTGAACTTAATGATCGCCTATCCTATAGTCGAATGCATCACCTATCTCAACAGATAGTCCAAGCCTATCTTAATCGGCTATCTCAAGATAGACTATCTGTATATAGTCGAATTATAACAACAACTATCTTATCTTACTTTGACTATGTAACAACTTAACATGCCACATAGTCGCATGAGCCATCAACTATCTCAAAAGCTGTTGCTTGTAGCTGCAAAACCAAAATATGACTATATCTAAAACAGAATAGTCGATCAGATAAAATAGAATTCCTTCCAAATCAGCTGAATCAAACAAAAGGCAAAAATAGTCAAATCTTCTCCGAACAAGACGGCTTGAGCGATCGGGGAGTCTTGAGCATTTTCCAGGACATCAAAGGAACAATCTGGGCCGGAACTTTTCAGGGTTTGTGTCGCTTTACAGGCACACTCTTCGAAGCTTTTGGCGAAGTACCCCAATGGCACGGCTTTCCATTGTATCAATTTCAATGATCTGAGCACCACGGCGCGTTGTAATGTGCTGGCTCCTTCCAGCCTGGAATATATATCGGATGCTGTGGGGGCCAGCCGGACGGTATTGTTGAGTCTCAATAAGACTTGGGTGGACCGACAGGGGGATTTCTGGATCGAGTCGTCGGTGAATTTTGTCGCTGCGTTGATCTGGTATCTCCGATGCTTTAAGAACGGCATCTACTGTACTCTGCCGCATGTGATCGAACTTTCGAAGCAGACCTACGAGACGCTTTTTCAAGTGCTCGAGACGGAGCCAGCGGTGAGTGCGCTGATCGATCCTTTTGTTGAGGCGTATACTAATAAGAGCAAGGAGATGCTGGACGGCCAGATGGCGAGTGCCAAAATTCCGCTGGCGCGGCTAGCTTCCCCCGACCTATACTACGTCCTTACGGGAAATGATGTCAGCCTGGAGATCAACAGGCGCGATGCGCCGTCGATCCTTTGCCTGGGCGGTGATCCCCGGCGTAAGGAGGCATTGGCGCCGGTGCTATCTCTATATATCGATAGGCTTACGCGGCTTTGCAACCGGCCGGGGCAGTATCCCTGTGCGCTGGTTTGCGACGAATTCGCTAGCGTACGGGCGCATGCCGTGCTCGATACGATGGCAACCGGCAGGTCTCATGACATTGTCACCTTGCTTGCCGTGCAGGACATCTCGCAGCTGCGAACCCGGTACAGCCGAAGCGAGGCCGACGAGATCGTGAACATCAGCGGTAACCTGCTCTGCGGCCAGGTGGGTGGGGAGACGGCGCGGATGATGAGCGAGCGATTCCCGCGGGTGCTCAGGGAGCGTTCGAGTTTTTCCATGAATACGAATGACACCACGACCAGCATGCACCAGGACTGGGAGGAGGCGGTGATGCCAGCGACAGTGGCCAATTTGTCGAGCGGGGAGTTCCTGGGGGTGCTGGCGGACGAACCGGCGGTGCCGTTGGAGAATAAGACGTTTCATGCTTCTCTGATGCGGGAGCCGGCCGATGACAGAAACGAAGAGAGTGAGAGGGACACGGCTCTGTCTCTCTTCTCTACAATTTTTTTTAAATTATTATTCTGCCATAGTGACTAATAGATAAAGAAGAGGGAGAATGGGATAGAGAGAGAGAAGGTCATGACGAGAGGGAGAGAGCGCGGGAAGCAGGGGACAACCATGACACCGGGTGGGGCAGGTTGCCGATGTGCTAAGGGGGGGTGGCGCTGTCGAGCAGTGAAGGAGGGGGGTAGAGTGTGACTAAGTTGGACCACAATGGAGGTGGGAGGGGTGGCCAGTGAGGTTGGGTCTGCATGAGGTCTGCATGGCGGCCGATCAGGGCAGTGGCAATGACAAGAGGGGGAGTGGGGAGGTGCTACCAGTGGCGTGGGCGAGAGGGCTGGGGCTATTGTGGGCGTATGACCCTGCTAGTAAGGGAGGCGGGCGCGACACGTCGGAAGTGGTTGCGGTGGTGACCTTGCATGCATGGGCGTTCAGAGCTGCGGGGAGGTTGGGCCGTGGCGGACTGGTTTAGATGGTGGGATCCTGCATCCTGGCGTTCTGCTCGAAGTGGGTCGCGACGATGTTGGCATGTTATGGGCGGGCGTGATGCATGCTATGTGGAGGGGGGGCTTGCTCTTGCAGGCTTGGTCGCTGGCAGGGGGCTAGTTCACAGGTGGAGGTGGGGGGGGGTTCGCAGAGGGTAGCAAGGAGTGTGGTGACAAGTTGCGACCTGTGGCAGGAGGGGTGGGGTGAGATGAGGAGGTAGGGTTCTCAGGTGGGTAGGGAAGGGCAGGTTTTAGTGGATAGAAAAAGGGCATCGCACCCCAGGGCTTCTCACCCCATCTCCTTCTCGAAGAAGAACAAAGGCATCAAGGCTTCACACCTCACATGGGATAACTTTCAAAATTTTCCATTCAACTTCATTGTTCCTAAAGTGGGATTACAAGACTCTTTTATAGACTCATCACACAAACAACTTATTAAAATCTTCAGCACCTAACACTTAACATCTAGGACTAATCATACTAAATCTCACCTAACATCTCTGACTAATCATTTCTTAATCATTCCAAAGTGGCTAATTGTGCTTTGAACAATGTCCGTGCCCAATCTCTCGTACATGGTGCCACATTTTTCTTATTCTCGATGAATCCCAAGGCTATAAACTACTTATATGCGTGCATTTATACATATTAGTCTTTACATATTGGACATGCTAATTCCTATAGTCTTACATATCATTATCTTGGATGTTTTCTATCCTCACACTGCCATTTTCTTCCTTAATCATGACCTGTTGGAGAAAACACATCGACTACTAGCACTCCTCTAGGCATCTGAGGCTGAGGCAAGGCCATGACTGCCTAGCTCACCTCTTTATCTTTAACTATATAGGACTCTTTGCAAGTTGTTCGTCAAGTACGTCACCCACCAGTGCACCCTCAGCACCAACCACTTATTGATGGCTCAATTAACATAAATTAATTCAACCAAGAACCGAAAATGATCTGAAATATTGGATTAAGGGCAAAGCAGCATATAAAATCATGGCTCCTGAATGAAAGAAGAAAAGCCAACTAAGTGCACCAACTGAAAAAAAAGCCGGTGAGAAACACCATAAGCCAAGATTCACCTCCTCCACCTTGTGATTTTCCATAATGTCTAGGAAATGGTCCACACTGTAGTCTAACCAGACTAAATGTACAGAACACTTGATATGGACTGATGTAACATTTAGCAATGCAGTGGGAAATAGCCAATTTTGGAAAATCAGTTCCTGCAGGTGTGTCAGAAAGGGGGATTTGTGTTCCCTGTGTAGTGTACATAAAATCCCACTTGGAAAATTTAAAGGCTAAAGTGATTCTAATAATTAAAAGAAACACACCTGTCCCACTATAAATTTATAATTATACCATTTTGATGGCAGCAAGCTGGTACAGGAGAAGGGCAAAGAAGTCAATTGACTTCAAAAGCTGTCCTTTTTCTAAAAGCAACCCAGAGCCAGCTGTTGGTTCAAATCAAGAGAGAAGTTTATGAGTAAGTCTCTCTCTCCTCGCAAAGGATTTTGGATGACATGTAATCCTAGGCAATGTTAACTCATTTGGGCTGAATTGTGCAATTTCCCCCTCTCTTACATTGTTCAATAAACGCGTGCAATTAGGGAATGTTACTTAGATGAACAAATTTTAATGTTTCCATACAGGGACATGAATTATATCCCTAGTTTTCTTATTCCTCTGCCAACCCATGCCTATTACATTATTTCCTCTCCAATGCTTTGGTAAATGTGAACTATGGAGGAAATGCTGTTGAGACCTTTTGGGGAGTATGACTGTCTCATTAGGAAGCTGAACTTCATTTCCTTTGCAGCATGGAAGAAAAAAAATGGCTGATTACAGTCCCAAAATATGTTTGTTGAGGAGAAAAAAGGTATCTGTAAATAAGGAGACAGAAGTGAGATGGGATAATGTTATGAATCAATTTTTCCCATGATTTTGTTTATGAGAGGCCTAAGAAATAGATAGAATGTTTACTCAGAAAGTTTGTTTGGTAAAAGGAAAAGACTTTGTTTAGGAGGGCTATGGTTTTCAGCAATTGTTAATCAACTGTTAACCACTGTAGGAGGTAGTGCAAGGCTGAGAGTTCCATTCTTAAGACTAGTGAGGAAGTATATTTTGGAGGAGAATAGAAGACAAAAGAATTTGATCATCTGATTTTGCTAAAAGCTTATGTGTGAAGCCATGCTCAAGGTTGTTGTCTTGGTTATAGATGCATTCTTTTGCTTATTTAGATGTAGATAACTGTTTATGTTGTGCATCTTCTCTATGATGCCATGTTTCCTTAGGAATTCAGATGTTTCTGCATTTGTTTGATTATCCTCTTGTCAAGAAATCCATGGGACTGTATTTTCTCTTTTGTTTCCTTAATTTCTAGATGCTTTCAATTTGTCTCAAGGGTTTCATTTCCCATTTATTTTGTGCAGGTATAATGTTGCCGTGAAGTGTGCAACAATAACTCCCGGTTAGTAAACCTCTACCATATTCTTACATATGTTCTCGATTTGGTTTCTTTTTTAATATAACCCTTCTTAAAAAATTGAAGCCCTTCTAAAAACTTGAACCATGTGCATTTACTGCTGTATCCTTGTGTAACGCGGGCCTGCGCGCCCTGGGCCGCAGCTTCGCGGCGGAACTGGTGGGCAAGGGCATCCGCGTCAACGTGGTGAGCCCGGGTCCCACGGACACGCCCATCATCGGCCGCACCGCGGGCCTGCCGGCTGCTGCAATTCCGATGCTGCGCAAGCAGATGATCGAGAACACCCCGATGAAGCGCATGGGCTCGCCCGAGGAGATCGCCACCACGGTGCTGTTCCTCGCCAGCAACGAGTCCAGTTTTGTCACCGGCATTGATCTTCTGGTCGACGGCGGCGCCGCCAGCTTCTAGACCGCCGTAAACCCCGATTCAACGGAGAACTCCTTGTCGCAGAAAAACCTGCCGCCGGTGGAAGACCGCCTGGCCATCAATGACCTGATCGCGCGTTATTCCTGGGCGCTGGATACCGGGGACGTCGAGTCCTTCATGACCCTGTTCACCCCGGATGCGGTGATCACCGAGGCGGTGTTCGAGGACCCGGACGTGTGGAGCGGTACCGAAGGGGTCCGTGGCCTGATCGAGCACTACAGCAACTCCGCCGGCTTCCCGGGCCGCCAGCACCATGTGACGCAGATCCTGATGCGCGGCGACTCGCAGCGCGTGACTGCCAAATCGTTCGCGTTTGTCACCGAATGCCGTGGGGAGCCGCCGTATACGCTGCGCTTCACCGGCTACTACGACGATGTCGTGGTCAAGGTCGAGGGGGAGTGGTACTTCAAGGAGCGCATCATCCGCCTGTGGGATGGCCCGGTGCTGGCGCGCTTCCCGGGCAAGGGCGACTTCGTGCCGCGCAAGACCCGCAGCGGTGACGGCGATCTGACGGTCGACCACGAAAACATCTCGCGCGCCCGCCTGCGGGTCGAGACCCGCCGCTGGCTGATGGCCAAGGCGCTGCGTGATGGTGTCCGGGAAAAGGACCTGCCGGCTCGATACGGCGGAGAGGAACTGATCGCTGTTCTTCCGGGCGCGGAGCTGGCCGCCTGCGAGGCCGTCGCCGAACGAATCCGGCGGTCGGTTGCGGAGTGCCAGATCACCCGCCGCTCCACCGCAGAAAATAGCCTAAAAATTTGTAAAAATAGGCAGAATTCACAGAATCGAATCCACATCCGAACCACTAAGGATCCGCTAAGGACACAGGCCTTACATATTCGCTGCCTAGGAATTGAATGCGGATGTAGCCAAAAGCTGAGGACGACCTCCTGTCCCACGAACTCTCAGAACTCCAGGGGTTCGGTCAAGCTCGAACTCTCTGCTCGTCTCTTTCATTCTCTCGGATCTCTCCCTATCAAACTCTCTTCAAACTCATGGCCCCCCAATGAGATCTCTCTCCCCGAAGACTGTGAACTCCAAAAAGGGACCCCCCAAACTCCCACATTCAGAGGTTTTGTCATGGGAGCCTCCCTCTAGAAGCCTCCAACTTCGTGCGGCCAGGCGTGGGTGACGAGGCCGGGGCTCATGCGAGGTGTGGTGGAAGAACGTGGCACGTTCGGTTGACCAACAGTTGTAGGAGGGCGGCCAGACCATTGGCCATCTACAGAATGAAGGCAGCCAGATGACTGGCCTTCTACCAGACCTGGGAGGCCAAAGGCCTGGCTGCCTAGCCAACCTGGGCGGCCATCAGCCTGGCCACCTAGCCCATGGGCCCCTATCACCCAGTGTTTGAGCTAGGCCTATTAGTGTGTATGTTGGGCTGGACTTAATAGCATAAAACATTGATTAATCTGAATTAAATGATAGTGTCACTAATATGATGGTCTAACTAGGGGTCCACGAGATGTCCAAAATTAGGCGTCTACAATGTTGAGCAAGCCAGCCGACCTTTGGAGCCTACCAGGGCCTCAACCCTAGAGAACAAGCAGCAAGCCCTAGTCTTCTCTGACCAAGATCTAGAATGGGTAGTTACCCGGCACGATGACGCCCTTGTAATTTCAATGACTATCAATCACTATAATGTGGATAGGATAGTAGTCAATAATGGTAGTGTGCCTGATGTTCTATCGTATGACTGTCTCCTAAAGATGGGAGAATATCCGTCAAAATTGCATCCAGTCTGAACCCCTCTTTCTGGGTTCAATGGTCAGGCTACTTACCCCGAGGCAGCCCTAAGCCTGGCTGTTACTCTCGGGACTCCCCCTAAAGCCGTGACTTTCATGGCAAACTTCATTGTGGTTAAAGGGATAATGGCCCATAATGACATCTTCGACCGAGGAATCATCGGCCGAATAAAAGACGCACCATCCACCTACCACCAGAAGATGAAGTTTCCCACTAAATTTGGCATGAGAGAGGTCCGAGGTAATCAGGCAATACCCAGGAGGTGCTACGTTATCTCGATGGAAGTAGTGCACCTTGAGGATGTGAACTAGGAACTAGGTATCATAGAGGACAATTTGGTGGCAGGCAAGCCTGGTGGGGAGCTACTACCAATCTTCCTTAAAGATGACCCATCCCTCGAAGTCAGAATTAGGGTAGATTTGTCGCCAGAAGTTCAAATTAAATATAAGGAATTTCTTTCGAAGTATATTCATGTCTTTGTGTGGTCTGATGAGGATCTCCCTGGGATCCCCGAGGAAACCATGATGCACCGCATTAACCTTGATCTAATGGTAAAGCCGATTCAGCAGCGAAAAAGAAGGCACACCCCAGCAAAACGAGAGATCATAAAAGAGTAGATCAACAAGGGGAAGGAGATCGGGTTATTTCTCAAGGTCCTTTACCTGACTTAGTTAGCCAATGCAATCCTCGTACCAAAAGCATTGGGCAAATGACGGATGTGAGTTGACTTCACCAACCTCAACAAAGATACCATGAAGGACTATTATCCAATATCGAGCATCCACAAACTAGTTGATTCAACCTCGGGTAATGAGCTCCTCAGCTTCCTGGATGCCTACTCCGGGTATCACCAGATCCGGATGCACCCTGAAGACACTGAGAAAACAATGTTTACCTCTTGTCTCAGCATATGTTACTACACCCAAAAGCCTTTCAGGTTGAAGAACATCGGAGCAACTTATTAGAGGTTTATCAATCAGATTTTCGAAGTCCAGATCGATTAAAACGTCCAAGCCTACATCGACGACATGCTCGTCAAGTCATCGAAGGCCAAAGATCACTTCTCCAACCTTGCTGAGACCTTCCGCACTCTAAGAAGGTACAATATGAAGCTCAACCCTTCCAAGTGTGCCTTTAGAGTCAGGCCAGAAAAAATTTTAGGGTTTTTGGTGACCCAACTAGGAATTGAGGCAAATCTTGAGAAGATCTAGGCCATCTTGGCTATGTGGCGACCTACATGGGTCAAGGACGTCCAGCACCCGACAGGAAGGATCGCCGCACTCAACTACTTCCTATCCTGAGGTGTGGAGCGCTGCTTGCCCTTCTTCAAATTGTTGAGAGGGCCAAAGATGGTGACTCCTACTTTAGCCCAAGATGATTAATGCGAGAGAGCCTTTATCGAGTTAAAGTAGTTTCTAATGGCCCCCCAGTGCTGCTGAAACTCATGTGGAGAGAAACTTTGTATCTTTCTCTCTCGGCAACACCTTCTATTGTCAGCTTGGTCCTAGTCTGAGATGACCAAGGAACTCAGACGCCAATATACTATATCAGCAAAGTGCTCTTGGATGCTGAAAAGAAGTACCCTACAATCGAGAAGCTCATGCTAGCACTAGTGACCTCAACTAAGTGCCTTCAGCCCTACTTCCAAGGACACAACATTGTGGTGCTGACTGGTGAACCCCTAAAGAGATTCTAGCTCACCCCAAAGCTTCGGGACGCCTCATCAAGTAGGTAGTCATGCTCGGAGCCTATGACATCTCCTTCTGATCTTGCGCCGCCATCAATGGTCAAGCACTTGCGGATTTCATCATAGAGAATGTTGTTTCGCTAGATGAGACACCCCCGCCTACGGCTGGCCCAGCCTGGGAACTTTTCATGGATGGGTCATCGAGCTCGATCGATAGTGGTGCAAGTATTCTCCTTAGATCCCCGGAGGGAGTGGAATTGCAATATGCCTTGAAGTTCAAATTCATGGCATTCAATAACACGTTCGAATACGAGGACCTAATTTTTGGGGCATAGATGGTGAGCTGTTTGGGAGCGGAACGAGCCAGGATTTACACCGATTCTTAGTTAGTTGCCAGCCAAGTCAACAATGATTACAAAGCTCGAGAACCACTGATGGTTAAGTATCTCCAGCTGGTGGAGGAGATAGCTCGGCTATTTGAGAGCTTTCAAGTAATCCAAATTGCTCGGGGGAGATGATGTTAGATTTATGAAAGGGTGCTCAAACTGATATTTCTTTAAGTCTCAGTTCAGTCAACATTTTGATAGTAACATTCAGTAGCAGAGACATTAACAAGCATGCATAGAAAGTGAGAGAGTCTTGTAGCAGATGCGATCAATATGCATCAGATAGATCTTCAGGAAGATCCGTTAAAGAGCAGTGAATAGACAAAGATTTTCATGAAATGCAGCAAGAAGTATACACTTGATCAATGAGTTCAGAAAACAATAGCAGAGTCTGGCATTCAATCAGACTAGCTTGATAGTAGTGATAGGGATGAGTTTCAAAGATGAGCTGGCAAAAAGAAATTCAACTTAAACAATGCTTGGCGGAGATGGGATCCAAGGATCTACTCACGCAAGAGTTAGTCTTCCAGATAGGCCTAACCTATCTTTCCAACTAAGTCTTTTGATATACTGTTTAGTTTGCAAAAGGTAGCTCAAAATTGACTGAATTCAAATGTAGCTCTCCTTTAGCAGATTGAGGAGTAGCAGACTAAAATTTCAGATTCAAGAAGGTAAGAGTTCAGATGATGGATAATTTAGAAGCAGTCAATAGAAATCATTTGATGATATGAATCACTGATGCACTGATATAGCATGATGAATTAAAAAGGGTAGACAGACTCCCCCTGACTATATGCAATATAGAACAAAATTCTATATGCCACAAATGCATGGAACTTTATGCAAGGGAAATCATGAACTGTGCTTATGAATGTATGGACTGCCCTATGTGCTATATGACCCATGGTATCAGGTGGAAGACTAGCTTCTACGCATGGTGTGGGTTTCCAGATAGACATAACCTGTCCTTCTCCCAACCTCAAAACCATGAAGTGCATGCAGTCCTATCAGATCTTCAATGAATGTATAATGCAATTCAGACAAACTTCAAGGATCAATCATATGCATTTCAGATTTTCCGAAAGGTTCAATTAGAAGATGCATAGATGAATTACATTATGCAAGAAGAAATTCAAATTGAACAGTGTAGATGACACATGAGAATGCAACTATGCCCTCGCGCAGGGCAGCCAGAAGCTCGATGATCACGTCATCGCCAAAGTCGTCGGCGCTCATAAACACCCTCTCGATGCGGCTGCCGAAGCTGGGCCGTTTCGGATGCTGGAAATTATAGCTACGCCACCCGGCCGGCGCACGTCGTGGCCGTCCGTGGTGGCAAACGAGGCTCGGCCTCTTGGATGCCGGCCGCTCAAGCGGCGATGCCCGCAACGGGCTGGCGCATGTTTGCCACGTCTTCGCGCAAAATCCAAGTGTCGATCTCCACCCGCCAGAAGCCACCGAACGAAACGAGCGTGGAGCGGCCGTCGCTGCCCTCAACGATGCCATCCATCCCCTGGAATGCACCGCTCGGCATGCGGACGGTCTCGCCCTCCACGAATGGCTCGCCACGCTTTCCACGCATCGCTGCCCGGCGTTCGGCGATACGGACCTTGTCGAGCCTGTCCTGCTCCCCGCGCAATCCCTCAAGCGCGCGGTCGGTGACCAGCGGGATGCGGCCGGCATGGCGGAACAGCGAGAAGTCCGGGCAGTCCTTCACCGGCTGGCGGGACAGGTCGAACAGGTCGTGGAGCCTGTCTGAGCGGGCGAACACGAAGCTGGGCGCGATCGCCGCGTCAACCTCGATCCGGTCTCGAGACTTGGCCGTGCGCTTGCGGATGACCGCGGTGGGCGTCCATGCCTCATACCCGTCGTCGCGAAGCTCGCTGGCAAGCCTGAGCGTGCTGCGGGCCGATGTCCTGAGAATGCACCAGTTGCCCATTCAGTCCTCCTATGCCGGGGTGGTCATGCGCGTAACCTTCGGCCGAAGTCGTGCGCGCCGATCGAAATAAGCTCGGCGTCCGGCGGCTTCTCGATGCCCAGCTCGCGGCGGATCTGGTCGGCCTCGTCCGTGCGACCCATCCGGTCGTACAGGGCGGCGCGGTCCAGTTGGGTCTGGCGGTGCTGCTCGGCGGTGACGCGTTGGCCAGCACCAGCCGATGGCGCCGCATCGTTGCCATAGCCGCCCTCGATAAGCTTGGCGAAGTGCTTGGGAACCAACAGGAGCAACGTGCAATATGCAATCAACCTATGAATATGTGCAGCATGAACCTAGGCAATCAACTTGGAATCTAAGCATGGGCATGCCACCAGAAGAAGTGTTTGTTTCTTTCTAAAAGGAATGCTCCTACTCCATCCATCATGCCCTGGCGATGGTGAGAGTAAGGGTGGAATAAGGAGACTTAATCGGAAGAATAAGCAAAAATACAGTTTGATAAGATGGGTAGATTTTTCCACTCTTAATATAGATTTTTCTAACATAACTCATTCTCGTTAAAAGATAAGATGAGTTATTCCACCTTAACTTAGGATACGTTTCAAAACAAAAAAAGTGAAAAAATAAAAATAATTTATCTAGATTTAAGTTAACCTAATTTTTCCTATTCCGTCGTCAAAAAAGGCCTAACTGAATTAATTACGTGATAATGTGCCCCCTACACCATCGTGTGTAGCAAGATAAATTAACACCTCACGGAAAGAATCACAATAATAAAATGAATCTCAGAGCTGCCAATTTCTAGGCATCAGTCTGGCGTGGGACCATAACGAGCCGAATTGTGGGCCTACATTTGGTCATTCTGCTTCATTGTTGGCCCATCTTAAACCTGCATCGTAAACTTGGAGGGATGGGTACAAGTTGGCCTGGGCCTGGGCCTAATATGGAAGGCCCAACACAATAGACGTAGGTATCTATCGTCTAGACCCTTGGATCTAATCACCACCCTAATCAGGATGGATCTAGCTAGCTAGGATTGACATAGTCCCTAGGCGACATGGCGATTGGCGTCATAACGTATGGATGTCATACGTCATGACCAACCTGAAGGTTAGTTACACATCGTTAGGTTGGCCAAAATGTTTGGAGACCAACCCCTACAAGAAGAGGGTCTCTCGATATCTTAAATAGTTTTGATATACCTCTGCCTTCGTTATCGAAATTTTTTTTCTCTCCAGTATTTTTATCGTAGATATAGAAATTTGATCTCTAATCTTCGTATCATATTTCTCTATTTATTTATCGAGAAAGATTACCTGACATTCGTGAAAATTTGTTGTGATGAAGGAGTCGTCGGTCATGAGAGAGGAGACAGTCAGTGGAGGGGAGAGGAGGAGAGGGACGGTGAAGTGAGGACAGAGAGAGACTGAAGCAAGGCACCCGCTTTCTCTCCTCCCGCTCTGCGAACTCCCGGGCTGAACGTGCAGGCTCCTCCCTTTCCCATCTCTTGTACAGCTGAGAGAGAGGAGACATACAAAGTCAGAAGTCAGGGGGAGGGAGTGAAATAGAGGGCTGGAGGGTAGAATGTGTAATGGTGATGTTAAATGGAAGCAGACTTGATAAGGCCAGGTTTCTGGTTTATCCTCCCATCTCTGCCAGTGCTGCTTTGCTCGATTTTCGATCTATCATGACTTAGCCCGATTCCGGGGGGGCCTTAGCCCGATTTTCGATCTATTGACCCTCAGCTCGATTGCAAGAAGGCCTTAATCGATTTCTGATCTGTGGAGCCTTAGCTCAATTAATAGAGGGTCTCCAACCTATAAAACCTTAAGCTCAGCCCCGAGTCTTCCAAGGGGTTCTTGGCCCGAGAAAATCCTAGTGAACCGAAAAAACTACACTTCGAAGAACACTGAAAACATGGGAATATGTGTGCAACATCCTTTGCCACGCATCTTTCACCTCTATGAAGGTGTAGACCGATGTTCAACATGCAATCACGGAAGAAAGATGAAATGATGATACAAAGTACTTCCTAGATGCCATCTATAAACAATATAACCTGCCATCCAAACCCGTAGCATTTGACTCGCTCACAAGTACTTCCCAGATGGATTTCAGATAAACTATTCTTTTGAAGACCCAAATCCACTATTTATTTATATATTTTCCATGTAATCTGTTAACTTATGCTTAATCTGCACGATGAACGTCGTGCCAAATTTAAGTGAAGAAATCCCCAAGATTTCTACTTGGATACGGCACGAGGAGACATAAAATTAAGAGATTTTTACGTATATACTCTTATAAAGTTTGATTTTGTCAAATATATCTTTTATCGGAACATATTATCATGAATATCTTTAAAATATGAATAATGTCACGATTAATAACTAGAGCATGAGTAAATTAATACTCCAAGGGATATGCCTAGATCTATTTTAGATCTTTGGACAATTTTGATGGCAGGTTTGGATAACCTAGAGTTAATCTAGTCATATTAGTTTACCTCTTAGTTAACTTTTTTTACTTTGACAAGAATAGAGCAAATTATCCTAGTGGGTTAAAGTAACCCACCTCATGAGGTGGGGGGGAGGGTTAACCCGGATATACCCGCTTTCTACCCAGGTTACGTAGCCTGACCCACCAAAGTAATTGTAGGATTACGAGGAGTTAACTCTAGGTTAATTCCTTATCAAAATGGTGCTTACGTTTTTAAAATAAATGAGTAACGTGATGAAGTTCTGATTTATGATGACACAAAATTTAATTTTGAAATGGATTTATCAGTAAATTAATTATATACTTATCTAGAAATCTCCAAAAAAAAGTTGATAAGCGGGTATGATTTTAGATCCAACTTTATAAAGATTTTGATATTTCTTATTAATTAACAGAGAAATCAACTAGTGTATTAATGGACAAATGGGTTTTAACTAAGTACACTAAAACTCAAATGGGTCAGACCTGAGACCCAATACCCGTTTTAACGCCCTACAATAAACCTTGCCGGTATCACCAGAAGTGACAACTTTAAAGCCAATCGTCTCAAAAAGACTTAAAACCCCATTGGCTGCGAAGTGCCGTCATTATTACTGACTATTAGCGACAAGTACAGAGCAGTTATCGCCATTAACATATTATTAATAAGCCATCACTATTAAAACTTATCCCCATTGGCTTTAAACCATCGCTATTTGTAATAATTACATATATATATAATGTAGGGATATTCTTACGTTTATATTTACATAATTGAGGACATTTGTGTGTTGACTAGTCAACGATATTATGCATATTTTTAACACGCTAGTCTAGTTATATTTTAGTTTGAGTACTTATTTACACTCATCTTATCCCCAATCCCCTCACATCGTTAATCTTTGCTTTCCAAGGGGGTTGCTATTTATTGAAGTTTCCTTCATTGGGTCAACTGGCTGCGCTTCGGTGAAGCAGACTTCAATATCGATACCGAGCGCGGCCTCGGCTACCAGATGGACTTATCGCTGAGCACGAACTCGCATGCACAGATCGGCGATACGGGATTCATCCTGTTCATCGACAACATGAAGCTCGATCTGAGCAAGCAGAACAACATCGACGAAGCCACGCTCGACGGACGTCCCGACGATTTCATCGGTGCTTACATCGGCGATGCAACGATCACGCTGCCCAAAAGCTGGAACCAGGACGGAAACAACTCGACCGGACAGCTGTTTGCGCACAATGTGCTCATCGGGACCGGCGGACTTTCGGGAACCATCGGCATGCGTGCCACCGATCCCGATCCGCTGAACCCGGATGACAAAGGTCTCATCCAGGCAACATTCGGAGAAGGTTTTATGGTGTCGCTTGCCGGCTTTGAAATGACCTTCCAGCAAAACGCCATCATCAGCTCGGATATCCACGGAACGCTGCAGATTCCCGGCTTCAAGGATGCCAGTACCGGCGAACCGGCGATTATCGACATCAATATCCACATTGGACAAGATGGCGAGTTCAACGTCGTAGCCGCTGCCGAACCGGCGCTCAAGCGCATCAGCGTTCCTCAGATCTTCGACTTCGATATCGAAACCGCTTTCTTCGGCCGCGAACAGGGCGACGACGGCCGTTTTTACCTCGGCATTTCCGGGGTGCTCGACATCCATCCTCCGGGGCCGCTCGGACAAGTCCTGCCGGATAAGCTCGATATCAACAAAATGCTGATCTACGACGACGGCAAGTTCGAGTTCGAAGGCGGAAAAATCACGCTGCCAAAGGCGTACGAGCTCGACTTCGGTGCGGCAAAGATCTCCGTAACCGGTATTCACAGCGGCTCTTACGAAAAAGATCGCCGCAGCTATAAATACTTCGGGTTTGACGGCGGCGTTAAAACCAATCCTTCCGCAGTGGATGCTCACGGAAAAGGGATCAAATTTTATTATTCCGACGACGACGGGCCGCTCGACTGGTTCATCCGCATGGAAAGCCTCGAAGTCGATATCTTCGTGTGATTGGTTGATGTCAACATAAAGTCAACACATGCATTAGGTCATATACTTGGTCAAATAATCAATTCTCATGCATGTGTTAAGTCTGCATTAGTCTGCATTCATGTGCATTAACATTGAGTTTGTCTACCTTAGCGTGCATGTAAGGTCAGTGTATTTGTATGCATATTGAAGACCAAAGTCGGTGCATGTTTCTGTAGCCTGTTCATGAAAGTCTGTGCAGGTTCTGCACTGTGCTTGGATATAGTCGGTGCATGTCTTGCATCACACACAACCAAAGCCTATGCATGTCTTCGTACATGCTAAATAAGGTCTGTGCACATCCTCCACTAGGCAGAACAAAGTCGGTGCACATCTCAGTGGTCAGCATATAGAGTCTGTGTAGGTTCTACCTTGAGCACTCGCAAAGGTCGGTGCAAGTTCTGCATGTTGCCCACATAGTTCTTTTTTTTTAAGCAAAATGAGGAAATTTTATTGATTGTGGCAATGAATACAAGATCTGCAGGGTCTAGCCCCGGAAAGACACAAAGTTAGACCAATCTTATACTACCAAGGGAGATTTTGTCTAGAAATGCATTTCCTCTGCAGGCTCGGGGTAGAGTGGATGCCGAACTAAAGATGGTGTTGTCCGCAACTGAGCAGGCATGCGTGGCAAGAGAGTTGGCTACTCTATTCACCTCCCGATAGACGTGAGCAATAGGGGTATTGCTGGCATTGAGATAGCATAGCACAATCTGCCACCACTCGAGGATATGCCAAGACGGGCAAATAGAGTTGTTGATGGATTGCACAAGCACTGCAGAGTTGGACTATATAGAGGAAAGATCGAGGCCAAATGCAGCGGCCAGACATAGGCCATCACATAGTGCCCGAGCCTCAGCAAGTAAGCTATTCCCAGTGCCGTAGAAATGGGCAAAAGCTACTCGGACATTCCCTGCAGTATCTCTAATACAACCTCCTCCTCCATAAGGACCTAAGTTTCCTTTACATGCACCATCCACATTTAGGTAGTATCCAGAGTTTGGAGGAATCCACCAGACTAATTTGAACGCCTTCTGTGTTCACCTCAGTTGATACCCAAACTGTATAAGAATAGCAGCCTGATGTTGCGTAGTGTCCAAGCAAAATTTGGTTTTCTTCAACTCCGAGCTAACTTTGTTAACTATTGAAAAGCTGATGCTCCGGCAGGATACGGCTTCAGATTGGAATCTCTTGGAGCATCTGGCCTTCCACAGCTCCCAGAGAATAAGGAGGCAAGTATGAAGAGAGGCAAAGCCAAAAGGAGAACCAATATTGCAGCATTCAAGAAAACTCCAGAGGCAATTGGTGACCTGGCAGTGCAGAATGACACGCGGGCTTATCTGAGGAGAGAACTAGTGCCATAGCTCAGCTACCAGATCACTGCTAATAAAAAGGTGATTGAGATCCTCAACCTTGGGATAATAGCAGCAGTCGCATTTGGAAGCCATTTGAATCCCACAGTTAGCGACACGGCTATCCACTGGGATGGCTCTTTGTAGGACTCTCCAACCAAAAATTGAGGCACGACGATAAAAGGCATTATTCCAGAGTTTAGCTAGCGGTGGTCTACGAGTCCCCCTTGGTCTAACTAGCTGATAAGTAGATTTTGTGGAGAATGCACCGCTGGGGGAGGGAGCCCAAATTTGGGAGTCAGAAAACTCCTCAGATAACAAAACTTCGTCAAGGAAGCTTGTAAAGGGAAGCAGCTACCACACTGGGTGACTGCTATCGCTAAGGATCTGATGAACGGAGGCCGACGGACCATCGTAGTGGATGGGCACGATGGTCCTGAGAGGAGAGTTTCCAATCCACAGATCATCTAGAAAGTCTACGGATGCTCCATTGCCAATTATCCATCTAGAGTTTGCTTGAACCAGACCATATGCAATATTAAAGATAGCTTTTGACAGACCCCGGGGGAACGGGCCAGGACGTGGGGTGGCCCCATTGAAGTACCTGCAGTGTGCATAGTTGGCCTAGAGAGAGTTACCATTCATGATGTTCCAAATCTATTTAGCAATAAGAGAAATTTGAATGTGCTCCAAGCTCCTGATACCAAGGCCGCCCTCCTGATAGGGCCTCTTCAGGGTCTCCCAGGAAACCCAATGCCTCCTGCGATTCTCTGTATTGTCACTCCAAAAGAAACTAGCACAGGCCTTATCAATATAATTGGATATGGTTTTGGGGATGGAAGATGAAGTCACTAGGTACACAGGAATAGATGTTAGAACGACGTTAATCAAGGTTACTTTACCCGCCTGAGATAATAGCTTTGATTTCCATAGAGTGATTCTATGGTTGATTTTGTCCAGCAAAGGCTTATAGTCATTGACCAAAATCCTGCCAGGCCGAAGGGGGGCGCCAAGGTATGTGAGAGCTCCATCCTGTCTCTTATAACCAGTGAGGGCCTAGATAAGACTAGCAGTAGACGAAGGGGCCTTCTCTAAAATAAAGAATGTGCTCTTCGCCTCATTGATTTTCTGGCCGGAGGATTCTTCCTAACACCTAAGAAAGGCTTGCAATTTCGTAATATTATGTAATTCTTCATTTAGGAAGATGAGGGTATCATCTACAAATAGCAGATGAGAGATAACCTGGCATCTACAAGGGCCTGAATAGGGTAGCTAGCTACCTTCATCATGAAGTTTGGTAATACCTTTGCTTAGTGCTTCCTGCATCATAATGAAAAGAGCAGGGGCAATTGGGTCACCCTGCCTTAAACCTCTAGTTGATTTTAAGAAACCAACAAGCGAGTCGTTAAATGAGACCGAGAACCAGCAGTTAGAAATCAACATGGCAATGAGAGAAGTGAATCTAGTGGAGACCCAAATCTAGTTAAAACAGCCAGTAGGAAGTCCCATTCAACTGTATCATATGCCTTCATCATATCAAGTTTCAAAATGAGATTGTGGCCTCTAGTCTTCCTATTGAGGTCCTTGACAAGTTCCCTTGCAATGGATATGTTCTCCAAAATAAATCTTCCTTTAACAAAAGCACTTTGTTCTTCGGATATGATCAGTGGCAGGATTTAGGATAGCCTTGTGGCGAGTATCTCGGACACAATTTTGAATATGAAGTTACATAGACTGATAGGACAAAAATCACCAAAGGTCCGAGGGGTGGCCACTTTAGGAATTAAAGCAACAAGGGTGGCAGAGATGCTACGTGGCATTAGAAATACACCTTGCAGAGCTGACAGGGCTCCTCACGGCGATGATTCGGGAGCGGGACGAGGCCTGACAAGCCTTAGCCCTTTCCTATAATTTCTAACCGTTCTAGGTTATTTCTGTAGTTTTCAACCCTTCCGGTGTATTTCTATAGTTTTGGACCCTTCCTGAATATTCCTACAATTTCTAACCCTTCTGAGGTATTTCTACAATTTTAGACCCTTCCATGGTATTTATGCAATATTGAACCCTTTATGGGTTTATTTGCAATTTTTCCTTGAGTAGGGATTTGCTTGCAATTTATGGAGAAGTCTAGAGACATTTGCATAATTTTAGACAGACCAAGAATATTTTTGTAATATTTGGACTGAACAAGAGTTTTTGTTTCACTTTGGACGAAAGGCACACAAAGCACAAGGCGCCTAGGAGATTGTTTCTCCTTGGGCTTCAATCTCGTGTTTGTCCCGTCCTATTCGTCGACAAATTGTGGACTTTACATGACCTTATCGGAAAATGTGGGACATAACCACAATTTGAGAAGTTTGCAGGGTATCTCTACAATTACAAGACATTGAGAAGTTTTCTTGTAATTTTGGAAGGGAAGCAATGATAGAAGCATTGACTGCTACTGGGATGGGAGAAGGCTGCTAGTCTACTCCAGCAGGTGCCACCGGAGGCGGGGCAGGAACCTCTTTTTTGCGCAAAAGCGATTGCAAGAGGCTCTTGAGCTCTTGGTTCTCCCGTCGGAGCTCTTCCAACGCGGGAGTCCGCGTCTCTTCCCCCAGTTCTTCTTCAAGCCGGGAGTGAGTGTCCCCATTAACACTATGGACATCCTCCTGGCGCTCCTCGTGCCGTACTGGTTCGAGCTGAGACGTGCCAGCGGCTGCCGGCTGTTGTGTCTGTACCAGAATCCGGGACACGGGTCTTGACCTCCTTAAATATTGAAGAGGCTGGTTAAGCTCCCCTGAGGTGTCTTCGGATTGTTTGTCGTCGGAGGTGGTATAACAGGTGAACACCTTGACGGTGTCATTGGTCACCTGAACCACCCGCTTCTTCCCGGACTCGGGTAAAGATCTTTGCACATCACGGTACTATACAATTAATCAGCCTAGTCCATAACCCAAATAATTATAAAACATATGTACTCAACCTCTAAGCTGCACATAGGACTCTCGATTCCGTATAACACAAATCACAGAACATAAGGGAACATCGCTGCCCTCAAACCACATAGGCATGCAAATTGAGGCAAACGATACCTCTAAGCATTCAAAACTAGAGTCTCGATCCAGACAGGATAACCGAGACACTTACGAGGTCACATGTCAACCACTAGGTTGCAACCGGGTTGACCAAAAATCATAATGACCCATAAAATCACACAAAACACTACTCGGGACAATGGCACATTAGAACACCCTATAACACGGTCACAGCCTTCATAGGACGTGCACGACATCCACGTATAATAGGCTAACCAATGGGTCGAAGCCAAGCCAATTAACATGAGAGAAACACCGAACACTACTCAGGATGAAACCACTCTTTTGGGATCCCTTGACACACATATCTGACTCTCACAGAACACCCAAGACATCCATTGAGTCAAACGCCAACAAGGCATTTAATCTTTGGTTTACCGGAGCCTGAGACAACTCAAATAATACTCAGAAAATATAAGACATTAACGTGGTCATTTCCTGCATCGCAATGGTTAACGCACCCATACAGTGGGTCGCGATGCCAAGAGAACATGTCTAATAGTTCCAGTGCAGCAACGTGTTGACGCGACACAAGCCTAGGTCGCGTTAATAGACGTGGCCATAGCCTCCACCGCATTAACACCAGAGCACGGTTAAGACCTAGGGTACATTAATCAAAATCACGGCCATCACCTAGGTCACGTTCTTCAGGATCGCATCCAACACAAGGACTGCGTTCCTTATCGCCCTATTATTCATCACCTTCGATGAACACGGCTACCCGATATACCACGTTAATAAACACGCCCCCTGCGAGCACCGCATTAACACACCGAACACGAAAAATGCTAAAATCCATGGAAAATGTTGTTCCATGCCCCAATCGTCTCCAGACCGATAGGGATATGAACCCCTCCCCTTCTAGCTCACTGTCCTAGCTTCTTATCACCAATGCATTCAAATGATATATGGAAATGAAGATAATATAAAGGACTACACAATCGAATCATAAAATGGCACAATCGGACCCCGAGAGGTGAATTAAATCGTTAAAGAACATAGGCCCGTGAGCCTGCCTGCAGGCCTGCCAGAAAATAAGTAGAGGTCCCAAGATGACCATTTCTACGAAGTTGCGGTCTCCTGGAAGACCGCCTTATGGTGGAGGTCTCCTGGAGACTGTTTTATGAAAGTAGAGGTCTCCTAGAGACCGCCTTATAATCCCAGAACCTGAGAACTTGCCAAAACTACGGAAGAATGGAGACAAAGCTTTCAAAACATGACCACATACACACCAAACTTGCAGGAGAGCAAGAATAACATGATGGGCATAAGGCGTCCCATCGTGATCACTAAAAAATAGAGTTTGTAGATGATTTATCTACCCCACCCCCAAACCATAAACATAATACGCATGAAGTATAAACGAAGGAAAGAGGGCGATAAGAGATAGAAGAACTAATTGTGATCGCCACCCAAAGATTAGCAATAGGAAGAGATGTTACAATGAATAAAAGCCTACTGCGTACCTTAGGAAAAGAGGAAGAAAACCGTGGCCAAAGGTGACCGCTACAACGTGATCACGCTTGAAGAATGGGACACGTGGAACAGTGTGGGATCAACCTCCTCTCCTTCCAGTCGGCCAGAGGAAGAGGGCCTCACGTTCTCTTGGTCTCCTGCAAAACAAAGATCAAACACAATGATAAAAACCCATTAGAAAATTGAAGTGCAGAACCTGTCCCGTATGTGATAAAATAGCATGAAAAATTGAGGGAGAACGCACCGGGGGAAGGTTTTTAACCCCTATGAAAGGGACAAAACAATAGGTGTGTGTGTTGTGATGAGAATGAAACAAATAGGGAGAAAAAAGAAGTAGTATAATTGCGGCGGGAGTACATGCAATATGGGAAAAAATGCAAGTGTAGCAGAAAAATAGAGATTTGTGATGATTTTAAAAGAAGGCTTCGAATGCAACGGCGGCTTTGAATGCAACAGACGCTACGAATTCACCGGCGGCTTCGAATCAGACAACGGCTTCGAATCAGGGAACGGCTTCGGGTCCGACGACGTCATCGCAGACGGAAAAAGCAGCAGCGACCTCGGTAGCGGCGGTGAATATTCCCAAAGAGCAACGTTCTTTTGCCACCCAGGCCCTGCTACGCGAAGCACAGGAAGAGGGCGACGGCGATGTGGCGGCGGGCAATATGGCGCCCACCACCGGAAAAACAAAGTTGCGTGGTCTGCTTCGGCGGGTCACCCGCACCTTTGGCAAAACGGCCGATCGGGATGACGACGGTGGACGGGAAGTATCGATAAGCGTCTTTCAGGTGGCGTTAAAGTAATGCGAACGGCCTTCGGTCTTTCGTCACAAAACAACAATTAAACTTATTAGTATGAACCGGGTATTATTACTCACGGCAGGATTATGTATTGCAATTTTCACCCAGGCGCAGACCGACACTACGGGGAAGCAGAATAACCCCAACCCCGGCGGCGACACCCTTCGCGTCGGCAACCTGCTGATCATCCGCAATGGGTCACAAGAGAGCACAGGCGATCACTATATGCGCATCACCAGCAGGCATCATTATCGCGACAAGTACGAGCCGCACAATATCACTACCAGCTGGGGCATCCTGGACCTCGGGTTTACGAACTACAGCGACAAGACCATCTATACTTCCGCCGCCGCCCAGCAATTTGCCCCGGGCGGAAGCAAGGACTGGTTCAAGCTCAATAACGGCAAATCGGTGGATGTGAACATCTGGATCTTTATGCAGCGGATGAATCTCATCAAACATGTGGTGAACCTGAAATATGGTATCGGCATCGAGCTCAACAACTACCGCTACGAGGACAATATCCGTTTCCTCACCAACCCTACCAGGGTGATCATGGATACCATCAACTATTCAAAGAATAAACTGGCTGAGGATTTTGTTACGATGCCGCTGATGCTGAATTTCAATTTCACGCCACATCGCCGCCATCCTTTTGGCTTCAGCTCTTTATTCTCTTTTTATACATTTGATAAGAATCGATTCAGCATTCGCTATTGTAGCTAGTCTTTGATATGAAAAAAACTATACAGAAGACTCTCCTTCTTCTTCTTCTTATATGCAAGTTCCATCTGTGCCAAAACCTATAGCTTCGTTAATTATGGTTTTACTTCTCAGGGAACACATACCTCCCTTTGAAACAGTCTAGTAGCCTGAATTGTTGGCATGAGCTGGTTTCACGTAGCACTGTCACTGTTTGGCTGGATAAGCTATCCATAGCTATCAGCTAGCTGCCGCCCACAATTGATACAAACAAAAATACAAAGCTTAGAAAGATGCAAGGTACCCCGGCCGGAAGATATGTTTGTGTTGGAAAGCGCTCTCTGCCCTTCCCTAAGCTTCACGATCGAATTGAAAAGATCACATCTTGGGGCTCTTGAAAGATGTTGCGCTATTCTCTAGTACTTGGAGATGAAACTAGATGTGATGAGCCCCCCATTCCCCACTGTTCACGTCTGGGAATGAGTGAAAAGAACAAGTATAAAATCACCACGTTATCTGACACAGAGATAAGAGATCAGGAAGATGATTCTTGATGTTTTCTTTTAATTTCTCGTCGTCCTTTTTTCCCCGCAGTTGTTGTACGGACTGAGTTGAGGAAATGGCTGCTTGCAAACGATTCGAAACATATCCTGTTGTGCTAAACATACAAGGCTTCTACCTATCGATCTTTGATGCATGCCAGACTTGCATGCATTCTCTACTTGGGAGTTTCAGATGTCACTCCTCTCAACTTGACTGAGTTTCTATATATAAACACGATGCTGGATCCTCATTGTTTAAAGGAGCATAGAAAACTAGCTTCAAAGGGAAAGTAATGCTCGATGTCTTCGCACACGTGTTTCTCGTTAGGGTTAATTAATATATGAACCCTCTTTATATGAAAAATATCAAAATCACTACCCTTACTTGTCAAATAGCATACATAATATCATTATTAACTAAAAGTTTTAAAAGTATCATTAAATGACAAGAGTACCCTCAAACTCTGTATGCCGCAAGCTGCGTGGATGGGGTGGCCCGCTTCGTCGCCCGTGAGATGCATCATCTTGAGTTGCGGCATCTCTCTTCCTAAGAGAGCTATGTTTTGTGCATTTCTGTATGCCGTTTCATTCATCATCTCATTTTCCCACCCTTTGCGTCCAAAGGGTGTTTAAAATAATACCTACCAAGTGTATGTTCATTCATGATTTCATCGCTTTCATCACAAGGGATTGATACTACACTACTTTTGTTCAAATCCACTTGGCGTTTGTTCATTCCTTGCAAGGGTAACCAAGAGAAAGCCCTCTTTGTCGGCTGGTCGAAGAAGAGGAAGAAGGAATCCACACAATCTGTCACTTCTGACTTATAAATGTGATCATTTACTCTTTCATTTTTGGGTCCTCGACCCCTGGCAATCACACAATCAATACACATGCACCCACGCGTGACTTTTTATTTCCTTTCTTTCCATTCCTGTTAAGCGAAAATTAACTTTTCGTAGTGGTTCCGTCTCCTTTATTTTTATTCATGTCAAAACTCGCAGAAAGTAACTTCTCGCAGTGGTCCCCTCCCCTTTATGTTCATTCTTGTTAAAATTTGTAGAGAGTAATTTCCCGTAGCAGTTCCCTTATTTCAATTCTTGTCTAAACTCACGGAGAGTAACTTCCCACAGCAGTCCCTTATTGCACAATTTATATTTTGTTGATTTCCTATTCCAATCCACGGAGAGCAACCTCCCGCGATCGTCTTTTCTACGTTTCCACACGTTTTTCATGTGTTTTCTCCTCCTTTCCTGTGACATCGTTCACATCTTTTGGTGATCACGGTGGGACTACTTTTATTTTCTTTTGGTTATCCGTGTATTTTTGGCACCGTGTGTGCCCCTCCTTATTATGCCTGTGTGTACTACAGTTGTGCTTTCAGTAGCACTTTTGTAATTTTAGTTTCATCTCCCGTGCACCACGTGCACTCCCCTATAGTCTCTTGTGATTCGTCGAGAGATTTACATGTTGCGAAAAGGTGATCCGGTTCTAAGCAGTTCATTTATTCAGTGATTGGACTGCCCCTCAATTATTCAATCAATGGAAACAATGAATTCATGAATCTAATCTAACTAGAGCTGCGACTAACTAGAGGGAAATGAAAATTAATAGATTCAATAATAAAAGAGACAGAACTGGGGTTTTTACCAGTCCACAGGTGCCTTTGCTTATTGAACCCCTCTTTATTTCTTGACCCCAAGGCACACCTATGAAAATACATCTTATTTTCCATACAATGGTACCCAAGAATTCTTGGGTCCTCCATGGTTAGTGGCACCTCTGGTAGGTGTTCTCCATGACTTCTAGGCATTAAACTCATCAAATTGCAACATGTAACATTCAAGCATTATATGCCCAAGATGACCAAAATAATGACAACGTCCTGAATTTTTTACATTTTTCTAATAACCATGATTTTTGAATTTCTGTGAATAATCAGGTCTGTTATCATGAAAATTTTTCTTTCCTTTCGCATGCCAACAGTCCTTGATTGTATGGCCATGCTTTCCATAGTTATAACATGAAAAAGAATTCCTTCTATGAACATTCAGCTAGCATTCAATTGCCTTATGGTCTGGCTTCCCACAGTTAAAGCACACAATGTGTGGGTCTTTTGAAGTAAATTTATTTTTATTAAAAGCATGCTAGTTTGTAGGAAAGTTAACATGTTCAGCATGAGAATGAAAATTTCTTTTAGCAAACCAACATTGTATGGCATCATGTCCCATTTTCCCACATTGAAAGCATTCAGCTCTCTTTTTCTGAACATTGTGGAAATTCCTATCATGAGACCTTTTAGCATGCATTCTGTCATCTTTCTTCATAACAAAACAGTTATGCATAAAATGACCATACTTACCACAATAATGACACTTAACACTCATTTATTTTGGAGCATGGCATTCTTCATGAAAGTTCTTAGAATGCATGTTGTTGAATGTCTTTTTATGTGTTTGCTGCACATGATTTTTTTTTTCTAAAATTTATTCTGTTAATGAGTTTTCTCAGTAGCAAACTATTTTTGGAATTGACTAGATGTACTAGCCACTTCTGAGCTTTGCACTGTGACCAACGAACCATCCTCTATCACAGACATATTAGAGTAGAAATGTGCAACCAGCTTAGAGTAACAGGGGCAGTCAATAGTGAGAAATGACATCCATCCAATTAAGAGGACTAAAATAGAGACTTAGATCTAGAGAATGATGAGCAAAAAAATCCACATCAACCTATCAACCATGCAGCACAATGCAAGTAGAATAATCATTCTCAAAGTATTTACATGCCTACTTAATTGTGAAATAAACTGCTAGTGTAGATGTCGACATGAGGGAACGCATCGCTCGACGTCAAGGAATAGCCACCCTGTGACGCGGAGTCTCCACAGTCTGCTTATCTTTAGAAGATAAAGACGGCAATATTATGTACTTTTCCTTACCTTAACATGAGTCGAATGTTCAGCAGGATCTCTGAGGTAGCATGGTGAGCAAGGAAACGAGAGAGATGCACAGGGGCGGGTCGAGATAGTAGTAGGAAAGGAGGTGTGGGATAGCGGAAACGCAGGCGACAGAGGAATCACCAGATGGCAGAGTGGCGAGAGAGCGTACGAAGCAAAAGCAAACCAGCATGGTGGCGACAGAAAAAGAGCACAGGGGTTCGACCGGCGACAACGAGGAGGCACCAGAGGTGGATGCGGCATGTTGTGAGGAGAGAAAAATAGGGAAGGTGGCCAAGATATGTGAGATGGTGGAACTCAATTTGCCTTAGAGGGGAAAACATAAGCGAAGCTAAAAAGAAAACAAAAAGGGGGGAAAAAGAAGGGGGTTGGTTCCCATTTAAGATACGAGGGAAAAAATAAAAAGAAAGGGAGAAAGTGTTTGAATCCTCATAAGAGAAGAAAGACGAATGCTCAGGGCTACTGGGATAGTCGATCACAGAACCTTTAAAAAAGGTCTTACTCGTCGGCTTCGACACCTTCCTTTTTTTTAATATCATGTAATCTATCCAAAACTTTCAAAACAAAACACTTTGCCCCAAGATATTATCTTTACCATAACCAGGAGGATTGATGTACTTTTTGATGGAGCACATATCGAGTTCTCTGCGAAGGACCAAAGTGGAGGAGAGGATTAAAATGGCACAAGGACGTGAATCGGATCAAAATCGGCACTGTTCATGTAGGTAAAGGAGTTAAAATAGCACGGCAAGCGTAGGCAAAGGCCTAATCCGGTGCCGCAATCGTAGGAATAGGGGTATATTTTGGTGCAGGGGAGCTCGGCGCGACGGTGATTGGGGCGCACCGGATTAAGGCGCGTCAGATTAAGGCATGCCGATTCAACGCCGAGCCGGATTAGAAGGGATTTGTAGAATTTGGCTTATTTTGAGTTTGTTGAAATATCTTGGAATGTTTTGGGGTTGATTGAGTCAATTATTTATTGAATTGGGGCCTCGGGCTCCCCAGCAGCAGAGTCACAGGCTCGTGCGAGGTTCACTCTCAAGCACGACGTCCATTCTTAATAGAATAAGTTTATTAAGTTTGAATTGTTGGATGGATCTGATTAACTTATTCCTGACAAGATTCGGGCAGCATCTCCCCATCCCCAGAGGATTGCGGGGGAGAAGCGGGGAAATACTCACGTAGTGGAGTAAACCCCTAAGAGTCGAGTGACACAATGGCGGCCAGCAGACCCAAACGGATAGGAAAATCTCGAGGACAAGTCTACTAGGGGCACCAAGGTCCGTGGGTTAAAATTGAGCTGATGAGGCGACTAAGAAGGGAGGCGACAACCCCGAGGGCTAGCCTACGAGGGTCATGCGACCAGTAGTCAACGTTACATCCCAATAAGGGACGACTAATAGGGAAGGAAACCTCGAGGGCCAGCCTACGAGGGGCACACATCCCTTAGTTACCACGGGTCCCTAGGGACTGTGGATTTGAATTATCGGGTTGGACCCTGTTGATGTTCACCTAGTGGCCAATAGGGGCGTCCGTTACTCAAAGATGGAGCCCTTATGACCAAGTGGTGGTTCTGATAAAACAGTAGGCATATCCCCCTCCCCAGATTATTAGAGCAAAGCTATCGATAATAACCAAGCTCGGACAATCCAAATCACAGATAGAATAAAAACATGGCATCGTACCACAACGATCAATGAGCTAGAGGGGCGACGCTCACTGGGGTAGTAGGTTAATGCTCACGGGACTAGAAGGGTTAACACTCACGGAGGTCACAGTAAGCATGCAAATTGGGGGGATTGATGGAACAACACTTACAAGAGGTTAATGGCTTAGCTCACTAATTAAGATGACCAAACAAGAGATATCCATCCAAGCAAGTGGCATACAATTGGCATGGAACGAGCATACATGCTCAGGAGGTGGCCCCGTTCCCTCTGGGCCATGGGGCAGGGTGTAGGAGCATCGGGGATCAACCTCGGAGTAAAAAAAAGGGACAGTGGTGCACATACGAATGTGCTTCCAGTCATAATACTCACAGCATATGCTTGAATCAATGCACAATCGATTTCGTTAAAGGAAAAGAGTCTCGGGAAAGGGGGGAATAGTTTATGTAGCCCATGTTGATTTAAGGGCATGATCGGTGCCGTGAAACAAAGCATGGCACTCACACGCACACGAAACATACAGATTGAGAGAGAGGGGTAAAGAGGGAGCATACACAGTAAAATGCCATTCAGATCATTAGCATATTATTCATCCCACGACGGAAGGTAAAAGACAATACATTAGCATTCGGCACTAGCTTTGCTACACAGTCGCCATCTCCTTAGTTACAAAGGAGAGTTTACAGAGGAGGAGAAGGGCTGCAAGACGGTGAAAGGGGGGATGGACTCATATCATCGCCCCCCTCTCACTTACATTATATCTAGAGAAGAAAACAGAAGGGGGAATCGACCGAAGGAAAACTACGAAAACCCACCTAAACCTTCTTTCTCCTAGAGCAGAGTATCGGAATCTAGATCTCCCTCTCCGGCTATGGGATGCTTCAAATGAGAGGAGGGATGATGACGGCTCTCTGGAAGGAAACCATGCTTCTCTCCCTAGGAAAATCCTCTCTGCTTCGGACGAACCCGGTTGATTGGCTCTCCTCGATCACCCCTTAATTTCTTTTCTCTGTCTCAATTCCCCTCTCCTTCACTTGGTCGAACCATGTGTCTTCTCATCAGCGAGCTTTGCGCACTAGCATCAAGGGCGCCAGATTAAGGGGTGCCGGATTAAGGGGCGCGCCATATTAACTTTGTTCGCTTGACGCGGGTTAGCCGATGGGTCCGGGGATGGTTTCGGGAGTCACCGTTGACCATTCATCCCGTTGCGGTCTTACAAAACCTTGACGGGAAGACTTGACGAAGCTCTTTGGTCGACGTACGGCCTTTCTCGGAACTTCGTGTGCCTTCGGCTTGAACACGTGGGTTTTTCACTGACACGGCCTTCAGCACTATGATTCGTGCTGCTGGCTCGGCCTGACTCCTGCTCGAAGCTTCTTAAGGGGTGGAGTAGCACCCGAGATACTTCAGCCTCGACTGGGCGATCATCTGGCCACTAACGGACCCAATATGGTGAGAAGCCGCACCCGTGTCGGGTAATAGGGGTCTTCTACCGACAGAGTCTTCGGTTCCTCGTTCTGAAGGACCAAGGGCATTCTTTTACGTCGGGAGGATCTTTCATTCAGGTGGCGGGCCACCAGGTAGACCATTGTCCTTGGTCGGACAACGGATGTAGTGTATGCGACACGACAGAGTCGATGCCGGTTCATTAGGCAGGCTTGGTCGCATTGTCGGTTGGTTGTGAATTCATCTCGATTCTCCTGAGGTTAAGTCCCTGATGTTCATACAGGGTGACCTGAGGCTTTGGCAGCTTGAGAAGGCCTCAATATGTTGATCTCTATCGGCTTCTGTGCTTCAGTGGGCCGTATCATTCGTCTTTGAGGCTTGATCGCCTTTGAACATATTTTGAGCGCCAACACTACATCCGTTATCCGACTAAGGACAATGGTCTACCCGGTGGCCCACCACCTAAATGAAAGATCCTCCCGAGGTAAAAGAATGCCCTTGGTCCTTCAGAACGAAGAACCTGAGACTCTGTCGGCAGAAGACCCCTATTACCCGGAACAGGTGCGACTTATCACCATATTTGGTCCGTTAGTGGCCGGATGATCACCCAGTCGAGGCTGAAGTATCATGGGTGCTACTTCGCCCCTCAAGAAGCTTCGAGCATGAGTCAGGCCGAGCCAGCAACACGAATCATAGTGCCGAAGGCCGTGTCAGCGAAAACCCCATGTGTTCAAGGCGAAGGCACACACCATAGACATGTGAAAATTTGACAATCGACACAGTCATTGTACCCATTATGATTATAATTAATATTAAGTTATAATTCATTTTGGTGTCATTGCCAACCTACGTTATTATACTAATTTATGCATGTGTATGGTGTATAGTTGCACCATACATGTTATACATGGGGGTCCATGAGTACATATACAAAAAAAAAGATCTTGCGGGTATTATACAAAATTCTGCCATCTCCTGTTCTTATCATCTTTGCTTCTCAGTTCTCGCCAGGTCCAGGATGACCCGCACGGATACTGTTGATCATGGAGCTCCTCGCGGCAGCCAAGCCTCCCTTTCCTCTCCTTCCATTCCAAAACCACCGCAAAACCCTCGCATCCAGCTCCACGGCTGCCCGCTTGATCGCATCTCCCCTCTCTAAACGCTTCCTCACAGCCGAAACAGCTTCCTTTTTGTCCTCCGTTCCCTTCGATGCGCCTAAAGCCACCTCAACTCCCACGAACTCCCTCCGAGAGCACACTTCGACTCAAAAGACGGCTTCTTCCATCGAGGAACCCATAGCCCATCCCCGGGTTCCCGACCAAAGCCAAAATTTGGCCACAAAGACCGCAGCTTTGAACAGAATTACAAGTGCCCATGTCATGCATTCTCTCAAAAACCATCTTTCAACCCTCAGTCGCTCGCGGTTCCTTGAGAGGTATGTGAGACTCGAGCTCCAGCTCTCTCTAATGTCGGTATTCTATGTTCCCCCGCCTTCCTTCGCCTCGGAAACGGAAGAGATATCAGGTAAGATCAATTTAGAATCGATCGTTGTTTCCATCGACAATTTCTTCAACCGGTATCCGTTCTTCGTGGCCGGGGTTACCTTCGTTTGGCTTGTCGTCATACCCCTCACCGAGGAGTATCTGAAGAAGTGCAAGTACATCTCTGCCATCAATGCGTTCCGAAAGCTCAGAGAGGACCCCAATTCCCAGCTGCTGGATGTCAGGAAGAAGCAAAGCCGGGCATATCTCAACTCCCCAAATCTGAAGATTCTGAACAAGAGTGTGGTTCAGGTCGAACGCACCTGCCCAGTGCTTTGCAGGGCGTAGCTTAAAAGAATCAGCGTCTGCCGAGAGAGACATAAATTTTTATTTTATTTATTAAAAATAAAACAAATCATGAATTAGCATCTGTGTACTTGGATGCGGATAAAAGATATGGCCTTCCCTTAAACAGATGCCAATTTATCTAATATTATTTGAAATTTTGGAAATTATTAATTGACGCCTCTCTACAGAGACGCATATTCGAGAAATAGCGCCTCTCCAGAGTGACGCGGATTCTTGCTCTCATAGTTTATCAGGCTTTTGGCCTATACCGCAGGTCTAGATGGTACTGCTATCTCAGGTCTGAGATAGAGTCCCCTATTTTTCACAAGTTTTCACGCTTACCCTCAATTCTTGGAGTTTGAAAGGCACTCTGCTGCATATTCCTTCCGTCGAACCAAAATTTCTTTCTCTAAGGCCTCTGTAAGTCTCTGCTAGCCTTGGATTCCCTCAAGACAGCCGAGCTAGTTGTACCCTTAAAATCGTGGAACCCCTGATTGTCATGTCACTCTGAAGAAACATGATGCCCTAGCCATCACGGAGCATTATTTTTGGTGTTCTGTGAGAATCGGTCACTATCTGGAATTGGCGACCAGGCCAGTTGATGTCATTTATGAATTAGCGATCACTATAAGTGACGCTATTATCCCGGCCGCCAACATTCTTATCGTTCGTTGTGATTTCGTGCCGCTCGAAATCAATCGTGTCATAAAACACAAAATCTAGGATCGCCAATTCGCCTGTGGTGAGACCGCGGGTCGGCATTGAGTCCCTCCCCTTTCTTGACGAGCATCCTTATGACAAGACTTGGGCAATCAAGACCTCCGGACGGAGGCCCAATGAACGAGATTGCCGCTGCTAAGTTCCTTTTGCAAGACAATCAGGAGGATGCGCTGGCAGCGACGGTCTTTGCGAATGCAGCGAGATCAATGTTCGAGCCGCAGACCAGAACTCCGACCCGCTCATTGCGCTGCGGTTGATAGGCGCCGCTGGCGATGGCGGCGAAGGGGACATTTGAAATTAGACTTGACATGAACCTAATCATGTGACACTATCTACTTACAAAAATCTGAAACAAAAATTAAGAATACATTTTATCTCCTAACAAAAAAGGAGATATTTATTGTATTTAAAATATAAGATGGGTGACTTGTAAATGGTGAACAAACTCACCACATTCTGTTGTGTGTTTCGGAGTAGATGGTCTAGAGATGTCGAAAATGGATACAGTGTTCCTTGAGCTTATTATACAAGAGTTGGTTCAAGGGAATTTTAGTCACTTGTATGCACGGGACATTGCGCGAAAATTGTTCAATGAACAATGTGACACGAACTTTTCGATCAATCACTTGAAGCGTAGACTTGACTTCTACAAAACATTTCATGTCATAACTAAAAAAGTAATAGTGAGCAGGGATTTCGCATAGAATGAGAACTCTAAGTAACTAGTTGGTAGTGATCTAGCATGGGACGCCTATAATGAGATGTGTAAGAGAATGATCGTAAATGGAATGCACTGGATAAGAGCATGCTTTCACATAGTGCGATCTAACCACTTTTCTTAACTTTTTTACAGTTTAATCCACTCGTTTTGTGATTTAAGAGGAGCGCATTGCCCTCGTATGACCTTATTATACATGCATTCTGTATGTGGGACAATCTTGGAGTGTGAATTTTTTTAAGATGTCTCCTTATTAGTCAATGACAATGTCAATTAATTTCTAGATATGGTTTCATTTGGATACCTCACTTACTGTACGCCTCACAAAATGCATTTGGCCATAATTCTTGTTGTATTCTTGTTTTATTTTATCTACTTTGTTTAGATAAAAATATTCTGGATAGGAAGGACAAGAGTCGTGTGTCTAACTAGAGTACACGTTCAGACATAGTTCTATGCAGTCTTTTGCTAGATGAATATCATAAAAATATCTGTCAACAAGATCATTTCAAATTGCATGTGTGGAATGAAACTGTCCGTCCTTTCAATGAAGCGATAGAACATAACCTAGACGAGTATCACTTGATGAACAAGTGGAAGAACTTAAAGAAGAGGTATCACTTGGATCCAGCGGTGGAACACGGCAGTGGCGATGACGAACGCCTACCACGCGGGCGAGCAGGACGCGGCCAGCGAGGCGAAGGCAAAGGCAAGCATCGACGAGATGTGGAAGCGGGCGGAGCACGCATGAGCAGTTCAGCGATCCAGTGCCCGAAGTGCCACACCGACCTTGCAGACAGGCGCCCGGCGGGAACGATCAAGCTCCGGCCGGGCGTCTTCGTGGTCAGGATCACGCCGAGTGGTGGCGACGCTCGCTGCCCGGTGTGTGGACGGGTGACGACACTTATGCCGCGAGACCCGGAACAGAAAGCGGCCTAAAGCGCCAGCCACCGTGGTAAAATGGCGACATAACGCAAGAACGTGGTGGACGTATGAGCCGCCGGCGCTTTCCCGAGAGGGGAGGCACCGGCGGCTTTTTTGTTACTCACGAAAGTCTGAGGCAGGAATCTCGATCGTCCACCCACCAGCGCCGAGCTCAGCAAGTGACCAGGTTCGAGAGAACGCGCTACCGGAAGTCATCGTGTAAAAGTCGGAGTCGGGGACAGTGATCGTTGACACGCTCACACAACGAGCCATTTGCTCGCCATTTGGCCCAGCGCCGGGGGCTTCTTCGATGATGCCGAGCCCGGACAGCGTCCCCGTGGCGATGGTGGTGTGTGATCCATCTTCGACGGTCACGCGAAGTGCAGTGACGCCAGTACCAGCGACCCAGCACTTCGCGCCAATCGGGTACGCCTCGACCTCGAACGACTCAGGATACGAGACCTCTACTGGAGCTTTCGCGCCTGGCGTGGCCACGGCCTGTAAGATCGCGTCCGACTGTTCGACCGTGATCGGCGTTCCGGACACTGTCGCCAGATTGACGGGCATCGCGTCCGCGACCAGCCGCACGGTCAAATCATGTGATTGTTCAGGCGCGCCGAGCACTGCAACAGACCAAAGCGCTATCCAGGCGGCCACCACCAACGAGCCCAATCTCTTCCGCATGGTCCACTCCCTTGGTGCCGACAACCCGCGAGGAGGTCGGCGCTAGATGGCTGACGAGCTAAAGACGGTCGCGGAGGGCGGCGCTTTCGGCGCGGGCGTTGGCGGCGTCCGCCTTCGCGTCGGCCGCGTCCTTCTTGGCGCATTCGGCGGCGTCGGCGGCGACGGGATCGGGCTTGCCGTCCTTGTCTTCGTCGTCCTTCTTGTCCGCCTTGTCGTCGGCGTCGTCCTTCTTGTCGGACTTGCCGTCCTTGTCTTCGTCGGCGCGCGCCTTCTCGATGCTGTCGACTCGAGCGCCGATGTCCGCGACGGACGTCGCGACGCCGTCGACGCGCGTTCCGATCGCGCCGACGGCCGCCAAGACGTCCGCGAGCGTCGGCTCGGGCTTCTTGTCCGCGTCGGCCTTTGCTTCTTCTTTCGCCATGATTTCCTTCTCCGTTTCGTTGATGATGCCTGCTGGTTCGCCACCTTTGTCCCAGACGCCGCGCTCGCAGATGGCTAGATGATCGAGCAGGCTCGGCTTGCCTTCGACCAAGAGGAGGGAACCGTCCTCTAGCCGAAACTTTATGCTAGGATTCGCCGGGTCGGACAGGACCACGGCCGGGGACGTCGAATAGTCGCCGCCGTCGGGCATCCCGAGCGCGAGCTCCTCGTTGACCTCGTCGTCCCAAACCTTCGCGATCCCCCAGACCTCGTCGCCGTCGACGTACGGGAGGACGATCGTCCCGACGATCCGCTTCGCGAACTCCTTCGAGTCGAGCGTCGCGTTCTTCGGATGCTGCCAGATGACGGGGAGGCCGTTGCACCGCGCGAGGAATTCCTCGTTGAGGTAGATCGCCGGATCGCGCCACGGGAATTCCTCTTCCCGCTCGACGACCGGCTTCCCGGTCTTCTCGTCGACGCCGTAGGTGAAGTCGATCTCCGAGAAGTAATGATAGTATTCGGGGAAGTCCCGGATCAGATGCTCGCCCAGCAGCGCCAGGTCATCGACCGAGCGGTTGAGCCAGGCGAACGCCTCGCTACGACGACCCTCCTGCGCCCGGAGCAACCCCCACTCGAAGCAGGCGAGGGCCGACGACTCGGACCGAGGATCGTCGGCCCCGGTCCCCTTCGAAGTTCAGAACAAAGAAAATATCTAAATTAACTCCGCTATGAGATGGCGTAAAGCGGTATAAAACTATAGCCATTATATGTGGGTTGATTTGAAAGCCCTCGGAATCCCATCGGGCGAAATTATTATACGAGAATTATGTGTTTTGATACACAGAAATTTTGTCAGACACTTGGTGGGCGGCATCAAGCCACGTACACACGCAGCATAATCAACAAAAAAACGACCTCTGGCTTCCGTGGAGCCTTCCCAATGTGCCGCAAAGTTTTCCCTACACCCCGGGATCCAAGGGCAGCAAGGTGGTGTCAAGCAAGTTCAAGACAAATCAAGACAATCTCTTGCGCCGCCGCCTTGAAAAGAGAAGCAAAACAATAAAAAATCCCTTGAAAGGCACTGGGCAATGGGATTTTATAACCCTTTTTGGACCAGAAAAATAGGAGAAGGCCCCTCTTCTTTTCCCCTCTCTTTCCCTCTGTGCAAAGGAGAACCCGAAGGGACTCTCCTCCGGGTGTGGCGGACCTGGAGGAACCCCTCCAAGTGTTGCAGACCCAGAGGAGCTTCCTCCGGGTCAGGCGAACCCCATGGAGCTTCCTCCGGGTAGCGCGAACCCGGTGGTGGTTCCCTCCGGTCGCACAGACCAGGAGGAGGCCCCTCTGGTTCCCTCTCCATCTTGTGCTCTCCTAAGAAAAAAAATACAAAAGAAAACAAAGAGAAAAAAAACTAGGAGGAAGGCCCTCCAGGTTCTCAAACACGAAGGATCCTGCCGCGCCATCTCTCTCTTTGTTCTCTCTCCCTAAAACAAAAAAAAGGGAGAAAAGGAAGAGGATACCAGGAGGGGCCGCCTTCTCTCCTCACAAGCCCAGAGGAGGTTACTACCAATGCAATAAATCCACAAACTAGGAGGAGCTCCCTCCACGTTTCCTTCTCCAACTCCTATAAATAGGAGGCCTTGCTAAGAGAGGAGAGGACTTCACACACAAGAAGACTTGAGCTTGGAGCACCCGGAAAAGAAGACCTTGGAGGAGCACTTGTGCAGGCAACAGCAAGGAGTATGTTGACATTGTTGAAGATTTTCCAATTGAATTGGAAATTTAGATACTTTTTCTAATGGGTGTGCTTGCATTGATATATGGCCTTGTTGAATGATAACTCCCAAAAACTCCACCTTGGTTATTGCTATTTGAAATTTATCTGGAGAGGCTGAGAGGCCAATGCCATGGTTTTGAACAATCTCTATAAATTGCTGAAGATGTTGTAGATGTTCCTCCATGGTATTTGAAAAAATAAGGAAATCATCAATGTAATTTGCAATGAAATCTGTATATGGTTTAAAAATTTCATCCATCCTTCTCTGGAACTAGGCTGGTGCGTTCTTGAGACCGAACAAAAGAACCAACCATTCATAAAGGCCGCAAGGAGATGAAAATGTTGTCTTATGTATATCAGATTCTCTAATTTTTATCTGATGATACCCCGACTTGCAGTCAAATTTAGAGAATATTGCTTTCTGAGCCACTCGCTGGATCAATTCTTCCTCGTTGGGTAGAGGCCACTTAATGTCAATTGTTACTACATTTAATAGTCCATTGTCAATTACCATCCTAGCTCTTCCTCTCTTTTGTTCTGCATGGTTTCTGACTATAAATGCTGAACAAGCATAATTTGATGAGGATGGCCTCATAAGTTGTTTGGTTGAAAATTCTTCAATCTACCTTTTCAGCTCTAGTTCATCTTCTAAAGAGTGTCTTATGGACTTTCCTTGAATTGGGATGTTATGCATTATGGGTATATATGCCATAGGAGAGTCCTTGTTCCAATGTTCCAGAGGATGCTCAATACAACAACTCTTTAATTTGTCAGTTAGAGTAGCCAAAGTGCCAATATGTGGCTGACCTGGCGGAGACAAAGTGTTGAGCTTCTTTGTGATGGAATATAATTCTTGCTTTTCACATAACTTTTCCTTATATCTGATCAGCTGAGAAATTGATACGTCTTCTGCACTTATCATGTTGTGTTGATTCTTCAAGTTTGGGGAAATATGTGGGATGATTTCTCGATCGTTATAGAGATTGAAGACTACCATATCGTTCGAGACAATATATGGGCTGACTCACGGGAGTGTAGGGTTGACTTGTGGAGGGTGAAGGTTGATATATGAAGGTAGATGGTGGAGACTCGCGGTCAAGGGAACATTGGATTTGTTGGCAAACGAAGTGGGCTCGGCTGTATAATTGTTGCCATGAGGTAATGTCATTAAGGACTAAGATGAGGCAGTATTTCGACGTTGCATTGGATATCAACATCTTGATTTGCTCTCCCTCCGGAATGTGCCCCGGGACTTACGCGGCCAGGTGACGCTAGTGGTCGGCAAAGGTAGAGAACTCCTCGTCGGGCTTCATCTTCTCGTTGGCCAGATCCACCATAGAATACTTTTGTCTTGGAACTGCTGGATAAATCTTTCTTGCACAACTTGAAAACTCACAATTTGCTCTTGCGGAAGAGAAAAGAATCAATCCCAAATTGAACCTTTTAAGGACAGACCAAATAGATAAGCCATCAAGAGTTGGTCATGTCGAAATTGGGCTGACTCATAAATGAACTCCTTCAAGTGCACATAGGGGTCACCGACTCCACTATAATGGCAATATGTAGGAATTTGTAAAGATGGCAGAAGCTGAAGATCTTGAAATGTGAATGGAATACTTAAGGAGGATTTAGGATCAATTCAAAGTTGGAGTTCATCAAGCTGGCGTTGGGCTTGAGCAATCATCTTCTGGGTAGGGAGAGATCAAGAAGAATGTAGGCCAACTTGAGTAAGAGATTGTGAATTAGGACCAGGATGGTGATGATGGGCCGGATGCGAGGATCCGGGCTGAGAAGAAGAGAAGCCTATTCTAGGAGTGGAAGGATACGTGGGCCTAGAAGAAGTATAAGCATGGGGACTCATTGGATCGACAACATAAGTAGGAGGAGGTCCATGAAGATAAGATGGTCCATCATGAAGGAAAGGTCCATTAAGATGAGAAAAAAGCCCATTAGGAGGAGACCCATGAAGAAGATTCACAATAAGGCATTGGGCCTAGGCCGGGTCCATTTGAAGAACAAGGGCAGAAACATGGGTCATAAGGTTGGCTTACCTATCGGATGGGTCAGGGGTGCCACGGGAAGATGGACACGTGTGGGAAGAGGATTCCACGTGAGAATAGGAAGAAGATTAGGGATAAGAATGATACAAGGAGTTGGAATGATACTCCATGAGGGCAAAATTGGAGACTTAATATAAGGAGGGAATCAATGGCTTAATGGCCTTGAGAAGAAGAGGGGGGATGACCCACTAATGCAAAGACCAAGGAAAAATAGAACACAGAATGGACTGACCTAAGTGGGCCTAATACAGAACATGTGGATGATGAAAGAATGCAACACAAACACCACTAATGGGCTTGGACAAGCCCAAACAACACAAACAATGTGAATGGTTTAACCTAAGTCAAACAAGTTAAAATGATGGAAAATATTTTATTTCTCAAAGTTTTGATGGGCCTTTTAATGTTTTGATTTAAGCATAATTCTCTCGAGATAGAAATTCTATGGGAACAAGTTCCAAACTTTAGGTTGACTAAGGTTTACTCCCGCACACGTATGCAAATGCAAGCCTAAGGGGTGGAAAGGTACAACTGGCTCGGTGTCCGTGTGGGAATCCATGGCTCACGGGGACTTACGGAGGTTCCGGATAAAATCACCTAGTTGACCCCAAGGAATATGGAGGCGAGAGGATCACTTACCAAGGAGGAATGCAACTATGATATGACAAATGCATGATCCTATGTCCACCGGAGTGCATGCAATTGCAAGCCTAAAACTAAAAAATCAAGACAATAGTAAACTATGCAAACATAATGATATAGATGCAAACAATATATGAAAATGAAGATAATATGAAGGACAACAATGCAAGACCAGGAACAAGCACAATCAGGCACTAAAAGATATGAAAAAATCATGAATAAACGGCGTACCTTTGTGTCTGCCCCGCGACCCTGCATGCAGATTTTATGCACAAAATGTGAAAATGAAGATAATATTTAACTATGCAAACGTGGTCTAAATAATGCAAATAATATATTGATGGAAAGACAATATAAAGGGCTACAAGATGGGAACAAGAAACAAGCAATCAAATGTCGGAAAGGTAATCAAATCATCAAGTAAAGATGTACTTGTGAACCAATCCTTGAGCCTGCCTGCAGACTTTATGTAGAAAACTCATAAATGATGACAAGATTAGACTATGCAAACATGACCCAAATGACACATATGATATATGGATGGAAAGACAATACAAAGGGCTATAGAACGGACCTAAGAACAGGGCAATCTGACCCTAGGAGTCAAAGTTATGCATCAATGAATATGGCCCTATGAGCACTGCACCAAAACTGCCAGAATCAGAAAGTGGTCTACCAAATGACCATTTCTTACCCCCTTGTGGTCTACCAAACGACCGCAAGGCAACCAGAAAGGCCCTAGCATCCCAGTGATGATCGTTTGGCTCTCATGGCGGTCCTGAAGATGACCGCAAGGCCCTGACAGACCCGAAAATGCCCAGAACAGTAAGAAAATAGAGAAAAGACCGCCCAAACATGCACAAACACCCACCAAACATTGCAGGAGATTAAAAATAATGTGATGGGCACTAGACGTCCCATCGTTGTAACGACCCAGAGCTCCGGATACCGATAACCCGATGTAGCATCGAATTACCGATACCAGGAACTGGGGACGCCACCCAAGAGACTGATGAGGCCCCTGAAGGGTTAGTGGGGGTTGTTGAGGAGACGTATAAACAATTAGAATTACATCGCGCGTAATATTAATTAGTTCAAAAAATTAAATTAATGTATGGAAGTAATTAAAAGAAATATATCAGAGTGATAATTATAAATGATAGTTCAGAAATTACAAATGTACAAGTCCGACACACAACCACAACAGTCCCACTATACAACTACACGGGGCATACCCCGGATAAAAGTACACCAGGACTGACGAACACACCTAGCGCTCTAGGCACGATCTCTAAAAACACGTGAGGGACCGACAGACGGCTGAGGTTGCTCACTTGCAGAAAGGAAGAGTGAGTTACAGCCAGACTCAGTAGGGGTCAAGCGGATCCCTACCACGCACTAAACACACAAGCATACAATAATAGAGGTAATTAGAGCATGCATTTAATGCAGTAAATATATCTGCTCGGACATTCTCTTCCCGGGGGATGTAGACCACCTCGAAGTGGGAGAACTCCTTTTTCAGAAAGTAAGAAACATGGAAGAGTTCTAATGTAAACGGCATTAAAGCGACAGGTTCGCCGCCGTCGTAAACTCCCATAAACGTCCCATCATGAATATAGGGACCGTTCAAAATTTTATGCATGTTTTCGGGCATAAAAATTTTATTAAAGATGGTCCAAAACTGCACACCTGTGCAGGGAGTCCACTATAAGAAAATATTTTCTTCTTCGGGATGGCCCGACGGTCAACAGAGATGATCTCTCAAATCCCGGACCACAAGAAAAAGCCAAAAGACCACAAGGGCCAGCTTTGCACTTGGTCTCACTGCTGAAAATATTTTTTTAATCCACCCAGGCATCCTTTTATAGCCAAGAGAGGGGGCCAACCCCCCCTTCGCCTCTTCCTCCTTTTTCTCCACGCAGGTGAGGGGTCCGGAGGGACCCCCTCCGGGTGCCCGGGGCCAGTCAAACCGGAGTCCCCCCCCCCCCCGGCACGCGGTCAAACTGGAGGGAGGCCTCCCTCCAGTCCCTGCACCGGAGGAGAACCCCTCCGGCGGGGTTCAACCGGAGGGGAATCCCCTCTGGTCCCCTACGCAGCCGGAGGAGGGGGTTCCCCCCTTGTTCTGTCCGCAAAAAAAAAAGAAGCAAAAAAGTAGGGAATAAAAAAAATTGAAGAAAGGGAGAGGAAGAGTTACCTTGGCTTTTGATATTCCACCGGAGGGAGCTTCCAAAGGAGTTGTTACCCCCTCCGCCACTCCTTCCTACACCTATAAAAGGAGAAGAGCGCCCAAGAGAGGGGAGAAGAAAAAAGAGAAGACAAGAGAAGAGAAGAAGAGAAAGGAAAGGCTTGGAGAGCTTGTCAAGGCCCAAGTCAAAGTAATGAGAAAAGAAGGGCGCGCCCCTTTTTCTTCAACTCCCATTCCTTTGGATTTGTACAATTTACATAAAGAACCCCTCATGGATATATCTTTGACAAAAGTACCCTTCCAACATAAAAAAGGATATTATGCTGCCATGTAATCGAAGAATGTTGTATACGTTATTTTATTTGCTGTAAAATTACGCCTGCTACATTACTGGCCAGCAGGTGGCAGTCTTTAGCAGGCCCGCCACTTGTAGAGCATGAGCAGATAAGAGGCGGTCTTCCCAGGGCTACCTTTTGCAGATGGCGATCCTCACAGGGCCACCTCCTGGGTTGCCACTTGTCCTAGTTGTGGTCCTCACCTGATCGTTACCTTCAGAAGGCGGTCAGTCATAAGACCGCGACTAGGAACTAACCTAAAAAGACAAACGGGGGTCTCCAGTGGGCTGACTTTACATCCAGAGGTAGGTGGCAGTCTCTGGTGCGACCGCTACCTCAACCTGAGCCCGATTATGTGAATCCATGCAAAAACCTTTATTCCACATCCCAAACACTTCCAAGTGAAGGGGAAAACATCCACAAACTTGATACCAACCTCCCACAAGCTGAAAGAGGCCAAACAAACCACAAAATGACCTCAAAATGGGTGATTTTCACAAATTAACCCATAACGACTCACATGGACATCCAGCCTCCTACCGGCCCCAAATCACGAGCAAATGGAACCAAATTGACGGGAATCGAATCGCGGCATTCCACGGGTTCGAGATCTACCATTAGAACCAAAAATCATCGCCCAGAACGGTGATTTCTTCTCAAACCCCCAAAATATGCTTTTTACCCAAAAATAGGAAAACTCGCTCAAACTCATGCTAATCGGCACGTAATCGCGAGGGAATGCAGGATAAAGGTAGAGAATCCATCCCCTACCTCCACTGATGATCTTATGCGCTGAAAACACCAAATCCACGCCAAAAACATTACACGAACCCCATCGACTTGGAATCCATGAATGGGATTGCGCCAACGTCATGGCCCGATCCTCGCGCCATCAAACAGCTCGTCGTCTCCATGGCATCCCCAGGCTCCTCCCGCACCGCCTCCATCAGCTGCCAGAGTAGAGGGGAAGAGAGGAGAGAGAATGGAGGGAGAGAGGGTGAGGGTTTTAAAAAAAGAAAATAAAAATATTATGAATATTTATGAAATCTAAGTTTTGGCCCAAAATTCCAAAAAATCATAAAAATGTAAAAAGACCAATAACCAAGCTAGTCTCAACACTGGCCCTTTGGGCTTTATTTAACTAGCCCGTTAAGACTTACAGGACTCAAATAGACTTAATTTTAAAATGTTTGGACTGAACTGAAAATAGAATAATGTAAATGCAACTGATAACTGGCTGGATCAACTACTGGCGTGCTACCGGAACCTCCATATGTGTACGTCGCCTGATGTCCCCATCAAACCCCACCAATCCACGGGCCGCCACGAACTCGTCGCTGAGATGTGGACTTCTTTTCCTTCCTTTTATTGCCATATAAGGCTTTGGATATCCACCTTCAAAAAGAGGAGTTACCGGGGAACACGCTATGATGAAGCGGACCCCCGGCGGTCCAAGAGTGGTTAAGAAATCAGAATCAGAGAGAGACGAGTATTGGGCTTCCGATAGTTGGTGACCTCGAAGACATATCTATGAGTTTAGATAGACCCCGGGTCAGTGGTCTTCGTGATAAAAATCGCCGAATAGGTGGCTTTGAAGAAATAAAAATGGGTTCATCCTATCTACTACATTAGGGAGAGTAGTAGAAGAAGAGAAATAGAGGAGCATAACTGATAGAAGTGGGAAAGCAATATCTATATCGCATTTATAAATACGTATATCAAAGGAGTGAGTAGGCTTGAAGAAAACACTGAGGTGTATGAACAACCTGCACATACATATATATGTATATTGTCATGCCCCGAGCTTTTAATACAACGGAAGATGAATTCGGGAAACGTGAACAGTTGGCATGGTAAGCCTCTTGCAAGCAAGAATAATCAGAGCGCAAGACAATCACACACAAGATGTAATTTCACAATAATTTATTCAAACACTAACTTTATTTCATAATAACCATGATAATAATCCAAGTACATGAACTACTTTAATCCACTAGACTCAATAAAGAGAAAAATTACATAGACTCGATCTAAACAAATTTAGACATTCCTAGGTCTTCTCTCATTTCCTCATGACCTTCAATCGCTCTCAGACCCACTATTGGAATATTTCGAATCTGATCCCGACTCTCTTGTATTTACACAGCCTTTGGCGCCGCACCTCCCAGCGCCGCGATCAGCCCCCTACCCTGGCCGCCGACGCCCGTGAGATCGGCCTTAAGGCGCCACTCACCCTTGAGGTGACTCAGCTCCGCGGGGCCGGCCACACGGCCGAGGTTGTAGTCGGTCACGGTAAGTTTCTCGACCGCGACGGCGCCAGCCAGTTTCCAATCGCCGCGCGCGCCGGAGAGAAGCCCATTGACGCTGCCGCGCCCCATGGCCGGCTGGGCGACGATGCGCGAAAGGTCACCGACGCTGGCCTGGACCTTCAGCCCCTTGGCCGAAGCCAGTTTATCGGCGTCGAGTTGGCCGGCGAGACTGATGGTGGCGTTGTCGGACACGCCCTGGATACTGAGGTCATAGACGTTGCGACCCAGACCCCGGCCATTTCCGCTCAGCCGGAGTTCCGGGCCGAACATGCGCATGAAACCAGCCGTCCAGCGCGAAGCGGCCAACGACACCCGCGCCTGTCCCGAACCGCCGACCTGGGTCCAGGCGCCCTCGGCCTGGGCGACGCTGTCGGTTCCCGACAACATGCGCAGGTGGAGCTTGCCCTGATCCGGCGCGCCATCGGCATGGGCGTCGAGCAGGAAGGTCTTGTCGGCGGCTAGGCCCGCCAGACCCGCGATCGCCCCGCCCTTGGCCTCGCGGGCCTGGGCGTCGATCAAGAGACGTTTGCCCAGACCGATGTTGAAGCGGCTGTCGAGGCCATCGCCCGGGTGGCCCAGGCTGCGGCCGTGGATCTCGCCTTTCAGCCCAAGCCGGCGGCCGATCTTCAGTGTGCCAGTAACATCGAACAGGCCGTGCTGGACGCTGATCGCCGGCAGGGTTTCGAGTCGGAAGGAGACCTTGGACAGGTTGATCGTCACCGGCAATCGCCCCGCCGGACCTGGCGGGGTGGCTTCGACGGCTGGCGGTCGGGCGACCTGGATGGTGCTGGCGCTCAGGGCGTCGACCTGGACCCGCCGAACGAGCAGACCCAGCCAATCCCAGCGCACCCGCACGCCATGCGCATCGAGCCATACACCGTGCCCCTCCTATTTTGCACCCACGGTGCACCTCCTCTTGTGCTCCACGTAGCACTCCTTTATTCCCAAGTGATAGTTGATTTATAGGTTTATTTGAAGACTTCATCTTTCTGTTTCTCAAAAAAAAAATCAGCGTCCATTTTAGTGGATGCCCATTCAATGGGAGCCCACTGTGACATACGCCCATTCTCCGTGGTTCATTTACTATCATGTCGATTGCTGTGAGTTTGTGAGTGTTATCTTCCTCCATTGGTTACTCTATATTTGTGTATCTCTCTGGCCTTTTGTTGTAGGTTAAAAAAAAAATTCTGCGTCTAAAGTACTGGATGCCTATTCTAAATGGGCACCCAGTACATCAGACACCCATTCCTATGAGCATCTGATTGCCACCTATGAGTGGCTATTTTCTGAAAAAAAAAATTATGCCCACCGAGGTAGGTGCCAATTATCTCCCATCCACATTTCACCTCATTTCGTTGTCTGTCTACATCCCACGCTGTCACTGATCATAAGAATTAGTTTTTGCATTTGTTCTAGTTTCCATCCATCATTTGCATTCCTGTCACTGTTCATATGAATTAGCTTTTGTACTTGTTCTATTTTGCATCCGTTATTTGCATTCATGTTACTGTTCAACAATTAGCTTTTGCATTTGTTTTGTTTTGCATTCACTATTTACAATTATATCATTCTGTGTGATTTTCTTTATCTATTGCATTAGTACCTGCATTACAGGAGCATCTCGATTTAGGAGACCTCATCTCCCCACACATCTAGGAGCCTTACCCCTCTCTTGCTGAAGGAAGAACCCTTTATTGAGGACTCTGTATCATTGGACCGAGAATTCCTAAATCAAGGCCTCCAAAAGTTCCCGCACCAGTGGATTCCCTCACGGACGTCGGGCTGGTTGTACTTTTGAAGTCCCCGGGTTTAGTCGGCCAAAACGTGTGAGAATCAACCTAGTTGGCATTGATGAAAACCACATTGAAACTAGGGTCTGATCTTGTGTGAATCATATCAAATTTTGTAAAAAAATCATTTAATTCACGGAATTTCACGAGCATTTGTGAGGTGAGAAGGGATCAAAGGGAGAGGAGTTTTAATCACAGGATCAGTGTGAAGGAGATAAGGAAAATCAATAGTGAAAGAAGCATACTCCTCAACACCATAAAGCATGGAAGGCTCAATAGAATCAGACAAATCGGCCAACATAAAAGTATCCACCACAAAGTGAGAGTTGTCGATATCAGGAATAGGTAGAAAATCAATATCCTCCCCGTGATTTACAGATGCCCAATCAAAAGTGAGATCATGAAAGTTACCCACCTCTTCATCTACCCAAGACAAATGTTTTATAACTTCACTCAAATCCTTTCCCACAGTCACCTCTTCTTCTTATTCTTCTTGGAACATGATCTCCTCAAATTCAGGAAGGGACATAAGTGGAATATGATCATTAATTAATACATCACCTTCCTTTTCTCCTTCCCCCAACTTAATATCAACAAATTCCTCGAACCCCACAAATTCCTTGGGTTCCTCTTCTTGATCATCATCCTAACTGGAGAGGGGTAAATATGTGGACTAATAAATATATGGCCTGGAGCGGCCCAACTAGGTCGAACCTGACCTAAGTAGGCCGAATCCACTAAGTGGTAGCCCCACGAATGGGCCCACTAATCTTAAAGCCTAAAACCCTCAGACCAACCATTCCTAGGCAACCTCCAGGCCCGGAAGATAGAGTAACCGTTAGTCGGGAAGTGCTCAAGCGGCACCTGAGCATAACTGACTAATGTTGCCCCTATCACTCGGGAAAAGCCTAAGCGCCCCTAAGACGGTGTCTGTTGGGACTCCTCTGGTTTGATAGGCAGCAGCCTTATGCTGTGTAATTTTGATGATTGGCAACGCAACAATGGTCTCATGATTGGCGTGTAGTTTTGATGATTGGCAACTGCATTTTATTTCATGCATGTTTAGGTATAGGTTTAAAGCTCATTGAATGCATTTTTCTAGTGTCTAAAATAGGGTCGACCCATGGGGTCGACACCTTGTTGCTGGAGTCGAACACTTGAGCTAGCACAAGTCCATGCATACATCTTGCACTTGTGCCGCACCTCTCTTCTTAAGAGAGCTCTTGGTTTGTGCATCTCTGCTTGCCATCTCATTCATCATAGCATTTTCCCACTCTTTGCATCCAAAAGGGGTTTAAAACAACACCAACTAGGTGTGTGTCCATTCATGATTTCATTACTTTCACCACAAGGGATTGATATTATGCTATTTTTATTCTGATCCACTTGGTATTTGTTCATTTTCTTGCAAGGGTAACCACGCGAAAGTCCTCTTCGCCGGCCAGCCGAAGGAAAAGGAAGAAGGAATCCACACAATCTCCTACTTCTGAGGTATAAACGCGATCACTCTCTTTTATTTTTGGGGTCCTTGACCTCTAGAAATCACACAATCAATACACACACTCACGCGTGACTTTTTGTTTCCTTTATTTTCATTCCTATTGAAACCCACAGAGAGTAACATCCCTCAGTGGTTCCCTCCCCTTTATTTTCATTTCTGCTAAGACCCGTGGAGAGTAACTTCTCGTAGCGGGCCCCTTCCTTATATTCCCATCCCCGTTAAAACCCATGGAGAGTAACTTCCTGCAGCGGTTCCCCTCATTTCCATTTCTCATCAGACCTACAGAGAGTAACTTTCGACAACGGTCCCTTATGGTGTAATTCTGCACATTTCTTTTCCATAAAAAACTCGCGGGAGTAACCTCCCACAGTGGTCTTTTCCGCATCGCACGTGATTTCCCCTCCCTTTTCTATGACATCGTTCACATCTCTTGGCGATCACGGTGAGACCTCTTTTATTTTCTCTTAGTTACCCGTATATTTTCGGCACCCACGTGTGCCCCTCTATTTGGCACCTGAGTGTGCCCCTTCTCATTGCGCTTATGCGCACTACAGTTGTGCTCAAATTAGCACTTTTATAAATTTATTTTCATCCCTCGTGCATCGCGTGCACTCTCTCATAGTCTCTTGTGATTCACTAAGAGGCCTACATGTTGTGGAAAGGAGATCAGGTTCTAAGTAGTTCATTTATTTAGTTGATTGCCATATGTGTTTGAGGTATGGAAGTCCTTCTCTTTGCTTCTTATGCCCCCCATGGCGTGGTGTGTTCCTCTTCATATGCCCCCGGCACAGGGTGTATCTTTTACTTCTTATGCCCCCAGGGCGGGGTAGATTTTGCTTCTTCCACCCCTCCAGGCGGGAAGATCTCTCTTCATATGCCCCCAGAGCGAGGCAGGGTCTTTGCTTCTTATGCCCCCATGGCGGGGGTAGGCTTTACTTCTCGTGCCCCCAAGGTGGGGTGTATTTATTTCTTTGTATGTCCCCAGGTCAGGGTGTATTTCTTCGTTTGTGTACCCCTAGGCCGGGATGAGTTCTTCTACTTTTTGTGCCCCACAGGGCGAGATGCATTCCTCTTCATATCCCCCTGGCACGGGGCGTGCCTTTTTGTTTCTTATGCCCACTCGGGCCGGGGTATGCTTCTTCATGTGCCCCTAGTCGGGGTGTAGCTTTGTCTCATATACCCCCATGCGGGATGAACTTCTCTTCATATGCCCCTGAGCCGGGGTGTAGCTTTGTCTCATGTGCCCCCATGCGGGGTGTGTTTGGCTTCTTATGCACCCGAGGCAGGGTGTGTCCTTCCTCACGTCTCCCTATGTCAGGGTAACTTCTTGCTTCTCGTGCCCCGCTGGCCGAGGTATGTTTCTTCTTCTTCCACCCCCCGATGGTGGGGAATGTTTGCTTCTTATGCACCCAGGGCGGGGTGTGCTTCTTTCTTTGTATGCCCCCGGGTTGGGGCGTGTTTTTTTGTTTCTTACGCCCCCAGGCCGGGGCACGTGGATTCTCCTGCTTCTCATGCCCCAGAGTGGGGTATACTTCTTTTCATATACCCCCGGTATGGGGCATATCTTCTACTTCTTATGCCCCCAGATCGGGGTAGATTCTGCTTCTTTTACCCCTCAAAGCGGGATGTATTCCTCTTCGTATGCCCCCGAGTCGGGGTGTCATTTCTTTCTTTGTATGCCCCCCCCAGGTCGGGGCGTAGCTCTTGGTTTCAAATGCCCGGAAGGCGGGACGTCCTCTGCCTATTTTACCCCCAAGGCGGGGTGTATTCTTTTCTCCATATTCTCTTGTAGTGAAATATTCCCTTGGGCGATCGGAAAGCCGTGTGAACTCTTTCATGCTCAACGATCCATATCTGGTTGTATCCAGAAGAGCCGTCCAAGAATGAGAGCGTCTCGTGGCCAGTTGTATCATCGATCATGACTTCAATGATCGGCACTGGGAAATCATCTTTCAGGCATACTTTGTTCAGGTCCCGAAAGTCCACACATATCTGGATCTGACCATTCTTCTTCTTGTTCTTGGGCTTGACTTGATGAGGCTTGGTTGGATTCATGGGTCTGATATGGGTCTGACAGAATTTTACCACTTCTTAAGGCCGAGATGGCCTTGGCATTCTCAAATTGTGGGCCCTTTGGAGGATTTGGGCCTTGTGGAAATTGTCCTTGAGGGACAGATGGAAGGGGCTGCTGTTGAAAATCCAGAGGATAATTTCTAGGATTGGGCATGGGTTGGCTTGGAAGTTGGCCCGGTTCTCTCCTCACATTGGTTTCTAACAGTTGGCCAATCTGGGCCTTCATCTCCGTCATTTGGGCTTGGAAAGATTGATTTTGGGCCAGAATGAGCTGTTACAATTGATTTATTTTGTCATCATTCTGGGCCATTGGCGGAGGTAAAATAGGAGGTTGGTAAACTGGTGGAGGATATGAAGATTGTCCATATTCGGGTTGAACAAATGAGGGTTGGCCATAAGATGGTTGGCCGTAAGGAGGGTAAGAATGATTTGATAATTGCTGTGACAATTGGCCCTTGTGAAAAGTTTGATTTTCAAAATGGGCCTGAGATTGGGACTTTGGTTGGAAATTTTGGGTCTGTTGGGATTTCCAAGAGAAGTTCGTGCGATTCCTCCAAACCAGATTGTATGTGTTTGAAAATGGGTCATGGTTGGGTTTAGAGAGTCCTTGGGTTGCATAGACTTGCTCTTGGATGGCAGGGGGTAATTGAGCTATCGCACGACATTCGTCCACCTGATGGGTTGGGCTCTCACATAACACACATGCTTCCTCGACTTGACCTTGGCGAGAGTTGGAAAGATGGTTGTGATTGGGTTTGAAGGCCGGCGTGCCGGTAGTCATTGCCGACGTCGGCACCAATGGCGGCGAGTACGTGACCTACGTCAAATCGGACAATTACCGCGGCGCCTATGACGTCGGCACGGAACTGGCCGCGGCGTTCAAGGAAAAAGGCTGGAATGCCGAGCCGTTTGCCTTGATCACGATTTCGCTGGCTCGCAAGAATGGGCAAGACCGCACCAATGGTTTTCGTGATGCCATGAAGGATGCGGGCCTGACCAGGGAAGCCGGCTTGAAGCAGATGCAGAATTACTCGGCCGACGAGACCTATCAATATGCGCGCGACATGCTGAAAACCACGCCGGGATTGCGCGGCATGTTCATCGAAACCGACCAGCCTGTGGAAGGTGCGCTGCGCGCGATCCGAGAATTTCACGAATCGAAAAAGAATGGTGAAGTGCTGATTGCGTCCTTTGACGCCATGCCCGAAGTACAGGACTTGCTCAAGGGCGGCACGTTGATCGCGGTCGGCATGCAACAACCCTATCTGATGGGCAGCAAATCGGCGGAAGCGCTGGTGGGCCACTTGAGCGGCAAGCCGCAGCCCAAGCAAGTGCTGGTACCCATCCTGGTGGCAACCAACAAAAACATCGCGCAATTGCTGCCGGTGGCGAGTAAAACGGTTTTCGGACACTAGGCCTTCTGCTGCCGCCTGAATGAAACTTCCTCACCTAAAGATCGGCCAGCGCCTGGCGCTGAGCTACGGTTCCATCATTCTGTTGCTGGTCGCCACCACGTTTGCCGGCATCGGCAAACTGCGCACCCTGAGCGAAACCACGAACGGCGCATTGAACGACAAGTACCCCAAAACCATCCTGGTCAACCAGGTGATTGACGACCTTAACGTCATTGCCCGGGCGATGCGCAATGCGCTGATCCTGTCTGACCCCGACGAATTGCAGCAGCAATTGCGCGACGTCAGCGCCTCGGCGCAGGCGATGAACGATGCACTGGACAAGCTGGAACACGGTATCACCGATCCCAAAAGCAAAGACTTGCTGGCCCAGATCCGCATCGTGCATTCGGCCTATGTGGTGAACCAGGATGACTTCGTCAAGCTGGTGGCGGCGCACAAGATGGGGGAAGCGAAGAACCTGCTGCTGGTCGATTTGTACGGTTACCAGAATACCTATTTCGATTTGCTCAACCAGCTCAACCGTAACCAGGGCCGCTTGATGGATCAGGCGGCACACGAAGTCGGTGAAACCTATCGCACTGCGCGCGATGCCTTGATTGCGCTGGTGGCGGTGGCGGTCTTGCTCAGCATCGCCATCACCTATCTCATCAGCCGATCCCTGCTCCGGCAATTGGGCGGCGAGCCGGACTATGCCGCCGCCATGGCCAGGCGCATCGCTGCGGGCGATCTGTCTTCGCGCATCGCCATCGGCGACAGCGACCATTCCAGCCTTCTTTTCGCCATGAGCGGCATGCGCGATACCCTGGTCGAACGTGGCAATGCCTTGCAAGACACCAACAACGAACTGGCCAAGACAATAGAAACGCTGGGCCAGACCATCGACACCCTGAACCGCGCGCGCGAAGACCTGGTCAATAGCGAAAAGCTGGCGGCGCTCGGTTCGCTCGTGGCCGGCATCTCGCACGAGCTCAATACCCCGATCGGCAACAGCCTGATGGCGGCCAGCACTTGCAATGACTTGACGCGCGCCTTCATCAACGAACACGGGCAAGGAGGCCGCGCTGCCATGACGCGGGCGCAGTTCGACGGCTATCTCGCCAGCGTGGCCGAAGCCAACAATATCCTGCTGCGCAACTTGAACCGGGCAGCCGATTTGGTGCAGGGCTTCAAGCAGGTGGCGGTGGACCGCGAAACCTCGCAAGGGCGGCGTTTCCAGCTCGACGATACGATAGGCGAGATCTTGCTGATGCTGCAGCCGCGCATCAAGAAAACACCGTTCAAGATCGTGCCGGAAATTCCGCCGGGCATTGCCATGAACAGCTATCCCGGCCCGCTGGGGCAAGTCGTCATCAACCTGATCAACAATGCCTTGCTGCACGGCTTCGACAAGCGCGACACGGGCACCGTCACCATCCATGCCCATACCCTGCCCGGTGAGCTGGTGGAACTGAGTGTGCGCGATGACGGCAACGGCATTGCGCCGGAGCATTTGAAGCGCATCTACGACCCCTTCTTCACCACCAAGATGGGAGCCGGCGGCTCCGGGCTTGGCTTGCACATCGTCTACAACATCGTCACCGGCCTCTTGGCAGGCAAGATCAGGGTGAGCAGCGAAGTCAACGTCGGCACCACCTTCACGCTTACCCTGCCGCTGCTGGCCTTCCCTGCCCCGCATTCGGCGCCAGCCGCCTGAAGCTGGACGCCTGAAGCCGGGCAACAGCTGAAACACGGATCATGCGGTAAACTGGGCTCATGCCCAAGCCCCCTCGCGCCAAACCACTCAATCCCCTGCTGCAACGCGTGCTCGCGCCGCAAGCGCCCGCCCCCTTCGATCCCACATCTGCTTTCCAGAACGCAAGCCAGGCTTATGCTACTGGTCGGCTGGCCGACGCCGAAGCGGGCTATTGCAACATTTTGGCCCATGAGCCGCATCATGCTGATGCGCTTTACCTGCTAGGGGGTGTGCGGCAACAGCAAGGCGATAGAGCGCAGGCGGAAACCCTGTTCCGGCAGGCCCTGGCCGTGCGCGAGGACCCACGTTTCCTGTTTTCCCTGGCCGGGCTGCTGCATGAAACGCGGCGCCATCCGGAAGCCGAATCGGCTTTCCGCCGCACCATCGAGCTCGATCCGGGCAAAGCGGCGGTCCACCTCAACTATGGCAACCTGCTGGGCGAGATCGGCCGCCTGGAGGATGCGGAATCGGCTTACCGGCGCGCCCTATCGCTGCAACCGGATTTTGCTCAAGCACACAATAATCTCGGCAATGTATTGCGTGCCATGCGCCGGCACGGCGAAGCGGAACAGGCTTACCGCAACGCGCTACAACTCGATCCCACTCATTTGGCAGCGCATCTGTGCCTGGCTGCACTGTTCGGCGAAACCGGCAGAGTGGCGGAAGCCGAGCAAGCCTATCGCGACACGGTTGCCGCACATCCACAGGCGCCCGATGCGCACAACAACCTCGGCGTGCTGTTGCATGCCACGGGCCGCACTGCAGAAGCCGAGCAGGCATTCCGTCAAGCACTGGCACTGAGGCCGGCCTTTCCTGGCTCAAGAATAAGAAGGATAAAGAGGAGGCGGCATAGCTGGCCGCGTGCCGGGAGGCTCGAGAGGCCGAGCCAGCGCCGCCTCTTGAGGAATGTTATGAAGGGGCCTTAAAATAAAATTTCACATTCGATCTGACCTATGATGAAGGGGCCTCGCTAGAAAAATTTACATTTGGTCTACCCACCCCATTAGTGGAAAGTTTGATTGATAAATTTTATTTGATTGATGAGTTTGATGAAGGGGCTTTCTTAGAAAATTTCACATTTGATCTGACCCCTGAGTCCTACCCCATAAAGTTTGAATCGTCAGATAGGTTAGATTCTGGGCTCACACCTCCTTCTAATTTGATTCCCTTACAAGCTAAGCCTCTCCAATTTGACACTCTCGAACCTGAGGGGGATGCGGCAACTATTTTCACCTTTGAATTGACCCCCCGTCAAGAAGATCAATTGATTACGGTTCTTAATGCTTATGAGGCTATTATTGAGGGGGATGTGGCTAATAATGTTGATCTTCATAAGCCACTGGTGTTTGACCAAGTTTCTTTGGAGGAAGAAGTCAATAAAGGGGAGTCAAGTGGGTAGATATAGGGCAAGAGGACCAATGGATAAATACTGGGCAGAGGGTCCATCCTGATCTTGAAAGGCTAATGGCCATTGATTGTTACATGACCCTTAAAGTAGAGAACTGGCTCATACAAATTCTTAAAGATAAAATCAATAATGTACGAGACCAGCATATTTTTGGGCCACATGTACACACATATCATCTTGTCTTCAAATGGCATGAATGTTGGAATTTAAAAGAAGATCAGATAACCTGGTGGCTAATCATGAAATCAACTTGTTGGTTAATGGGCCTCATTGTGTCTAGCTGAAGACGTTAAACTTAGCACTCGTTGCAACCCAACATTTTCCTCTCTTATGTTTCAATAAGTCATTTTTATTTTTTGTGTTTGTAGGAGTTAGCTATAGCATCAGGAGGACGTCTAGAGAAAGCCTCATCTGCCTACCCCAGGTTATACCTTTCCTTCCCAAGCATTCAGGTAGTAAGAACTTCCCCTCGACCTATGATGAAAAATGCAATCACCTTCAAGTCAGAGTGCAATCAATCAGAGAGTCGATTATGTGTGTGAGCATTTTATTAATAGGCAACATGGGGTTCAAGAAATTTTAAAAATGGAAAAGGTGATGCTCTAAAAAGTTCTCTGTGAGTTCAAACTAACTTGAAGCATTTTGAAGAATACCTCATCATCAAAGCTAGTTTGGCTATTTTCATATAGAGACCAGAAGCAATATGCTGTGTCAAGTCTGTGTACGAAGCATGCATAACTGAATGGGATTTGTTGGTTCTCCAGCTCTGATCCAAACCTTTCAAGAGGAAACTAATAACACATTTTTGGTGGTTGCTACAAAGGTTGATAAGTTTTCCATGAATTTGAAGGCCAAGTAACCAGGAAACTGATGGCCGTTTCCATGTTGAAGATGCCTATGAGGGGGGATTGTCAATTATTACTCATCTGAATTGGCCAAGCACAATCATGGCCGAAATTTGTTTGGCAAAAGCCAAGGGTCCCCTTTGGAAATCAACTGCTTTATGTTGTTGACTTAGAATAAACTTTTCATTCTGTGTTACGCATTTGCCTGAAAGAACATTTCTATCTATTGAAATGTCCTGAGACATTGAAACTCAAGCTGATTGGTCCAACTTACATGCTAGCTTCCACATCAACATTGGCATATGCTCATCATCAGGTCTGAGCACCCTGATTAAAAGAATCATCTAGAATGGACCAGGAATGCTCATGAGATGAACAACAGTAAGACAGTTCATGACTTCAAACATTATTGCTAGCTGAGCATCAAGGACTGAAACAGAGAATTGTAATAACACATTCACAGTGGGGATGAAATTTCAGGCACCACATTGTCAAAGCTCATATCCTCCTCATGCTAAAGTTTGCATCCCATCTTCTCAACCAGGTGTCATATAATTCTTCTACCTAGGGACTTTGCAGGCTGAACATGTCATATTTTAAATGGGAGCATGCACCAAGGAAGTGGTTTCCTTTTCCTTTTTCATTTTTTCCCCTTTCATCCAAGCATGCGATTATGAATAAGGTAGATTAAGCGTTACCTTCCAATGCTTATAACCTGCCTTGTCGTTTTGGCCCACCTTGTTGTTTATCTCGCTGCGCTTGCTCCTTTATAAGTGGACAGCGGGGCGATTTTATGATCTTCACTTTTGCAACAGATGTACTTCCTGAGTTTATACCATCACTCCTCCAGTTTGTGCCCTCCTTTATTGCAATGCTCACATTCTTCCTTGGTCGGAACAACTTGTTGGTCTTCATTCCGGGGCTTCTTATCTTTCCGGGAACCGTTACTTCCGTTTGATATGTTCTTTCCATTTACAGGTTCCCCATTCTTGTATCCCTTTGTTAACTCCTTCTTGGCGATTTTTCTTTTTATTCGTTGAGCCAAGTCCATAGCATCCTCTAATAATTACGCTTTCCTAACCATCTCCGTATAAGTTTGAATTTTTAGGGGAGTCAATTGGGGAATAAGCACCACCTTTAACCTATTCATGAATCTCCTTGCTCTCATCTTTTCCGTGATGACTAAATGAGGTGCGTATCGGGCTAATCTAGAAAATTGCGCCTCATAGTCTGCTACCGACAAGCTTCGTTGCTTTAATGTCGCGAATTTCATAGCCTTCTTCTCTCGGATTCTCTCGGAGAAATACTTCTCGTTAAAATGTTCTATAAACTCATTCCATGTAACTTGATCATCAAGTAAGATTGCTTCCACTGATTCCCACCATGCTCGAGCATCCTTATTTAATTGATAGGTTCCTAATAAAATCTTCTCTTGGTCGGTACATTGCATAACCCTAAAGGTTCTCTCTGTTTCTCGTACGCAATTCTCAGCCTCATCCGGGTCAGTAGACCCACCAAACTTAGGGGGATTCATCTTTTGGAACTTTCGATGTAAATCCTCGGCTCCATGTTGAACTCCACCTTGTGCAACCTGCTGCAACACTTGAGTCAACCTTTGGACGGTTCGCTGTATCTCTCTCCATTGAGCTCTCTCGACAGCCATTTAAGCTTACAAAATAATTTTTTTCAAATGATCATTGTTCATCCATGCCGTGCACCGATTCGACGTCGAGCGTCTGCTCGGTCTGCCATCCGCTGGGCTCCTGGCACAGCGCCTGGTCAGCGAAGTCGCTCGCCTTTGGAACGATCTGGCTGTACTGGCCCTTCTTCAGCAGCGGCTCACCCGCGTTCGCGGAGAACGTGTTGACGTCCTGCTGGATGGTCGGCGAGGCATAGGCGTCGATGATCGCAACCGTCTGGCCGGATCCGTTGATGCCGTGGTTGCCGAGCGTCTGCACGCCGTACGCCGACCGGAACTGCGCCGCGGTGTAACCGCAGTTGTTCGTGTCAACCTGGGTGGTGCCGTACGCCTCGGGAATCGTTGCGATGTTCTGGCCCATGTAGCTCGAGCACGGTGCGTTGACCACATAGGACGGCGACGTCTGCGTGGTCTTCACCGAGAAGCTGCGCGGTCCGGTCGCCGCCGGCTCAGAGCCCTGGGCGATCGAGTCGGGGTGTGTCAGGAAGCGCGCCTGGTCGATTTCAATTCCAGACACCAACGATCCGACCGAGGACGGAAGCGACGGTGCAACGGATGGCGCGATCAGCTGCCGCCCGCCGAAGTTGTACGTCTTGAGTGAGGCGCTGAAGATCGAGTTGAGCTGGTCGACCGTGCCACGGAAGACCACGTACTCACGGCTCTTCGGAACCGAGATGATTTCGACGCCCTGTCCCTTGAGGTAGGAGACGAGGGAGTTGGAGTCCGCCTTCGTTGGCGAATAGGTGTTGATCCACTGCGTCGGGCTCATCGAGTGCCGGTACAGCGGGGAGCCCGGTGTCGACACGGCGACGGCGAGAGCCTGCGCGCCCGCTTCGTTGCGCAGCGGCAGATAGATCTCTCCTTCGACGGTGTCATCTGCGGCCGGCGTCGACGAGACGTTTGCGCTCGTCGCCCATGCCGGCTTTGACCCTTCGAAGGTCTTGCGGCTATTGCTCGCCGCGGCGGGGCCTGCGGTTGCAATCGAGAGCGCGATTATTGTTGCCGAGCTCGCGATGATCGCGGCGGCTCGTTTGGCGAGCCGTGGTGAATATGTCATTCTTATGCATATAAGATCAAATGGGATGGCAGGGAGTGGATGAAACGGTGGCACAGTATGCACACACATATATACAAAATGGAAATGCATAATCCAATGTGGTGGTTTGAAGCGGGGTTAATACGGTGTGAGATATTGGTGAGGCCTAAACCGACGCGCCATCGTGAAGCAGGTTAAAGAGGCGTGGGGGGTGCCGCGCCGGATTAAAGATGAAACAGAGGATTTGCAGATAGAAATGGGAAACAAAGTACCGAAAAAATAAAGAAACTGTAACGACCCGAGATCTGAGTACCGGAAAGGAACCGGCGCGACTCGAATCCCGACCCATCACTCACGAGTCTGAAGACTCGAAAGGGTTAAAAGATAATGTGAGAGTACACAAAAAGCTAAAATAACTACAGAAATAGCACAATAATCAACTAAATAATAATGTAAAAAATTAAATAAATAACTAAGCTACTACAATGTCCAGTATATCTCATGTCCAAAAATAAGTACAGTCAACAGAAAGAAAAATACAAGTACACTGGACATACCCCGGCTCGGGCAACTGGCAGCTAACCCTCGGTGAATGTACCACGAGGAACCTCAGACGCGCCTCTCGACGAGCCCATCTCACGTGAAAACACAGGGGTGAGCCTCCTATCACTGGCTCAATAGGGGTCCCGCGGAACCCCAACCGAAAATAATGGCGGTATGAAAAGTAGTAGCTATAGTAAGATCAACAGTAACAGTAGGAACAGTAAACACGACGGCAGGTAAAACATCAACTCTACAGCTACTCCTACTGTACCGAAATGAAACCCAACACCCCGGTCCCACAATCGGGAATAACCAGACATGAACCACCAGACTACGACTGCCCTAGTCACGCTACTAGAAAAACGACACGACGCCACCGTCGTGGAGGCCTATCCTCACAGATAAGGGCCCATTGAAATCATGCGGTCAGGAAACGCAGTCACGACCTCACCGTCGTAAACTCTACGCCATCTAGGGAAAAGCCCTCAGTGACGCTCACCGAATACCCTAGATCTCAACTTCATGGAGCACGGGATGCCACAGAGCAGCTGTCTCCTTACATAGCAATCGAGAATTTTACACACAAATACCACGGATGCCTTAACGTTATTGTTGGTGGGGAGGAAGCTTTAGCTTTCCTCTGAGGACCAATCGCGGAAAGACAACCTGTCCACTGTGGAAGGCCTGAATTCTATAGGGTTATTCCACCCCTTCAAACTGTTCCTGTGCCATTTCATCCTCACACTCTCCATCTCTATGCCTGAAACGTGCTCCATCATTAACCCAGCTGTGCTGTGACGCACCATCTCTTGACACCCAGGTCTATAGTCAAACAACCCATCTGCATAATTTGTCCATCTTTGGAAGGTCAGGTTAACGTTGACAAATTTCAAGTTGCTGACGAGCCCACCCTCTGAGCCGGACAAGAAGACTCCATTCTCTGATACGGCCGAGATGTTGATGAAACGCAAGTCTGAAATTGACCCAACTCTTGAAGTTGGGTGACGTGGGCAGGTTGTTATGTAGATGGGCTCTGCTCTCCCCCACCACGAGGGGTGATAATATCTTGTTCTTATATTGATGTTTGAGAAGGTAATGTCACTCACATTCCCTGCAGGAGGAAGATTGAACGTGTTAGATTGCCAAGCAAAAGACACGTTGAAGCAGAGATATGAAGACAAGTATCTTTGGCTATGAGGTGATGTCTATGACTGAAATGCCTCGAAAATTTAAGCGATCAAACTCTCAAGAAAGCTGAAACCTTGAACAAAATAACTGCCATACAAGAATATCTAATACACTCAGGCCAAGCAAGCGTAAGGGCGTCGGCACGTCTCCTCTACTCGGTCGCCACTGACGCAAGCTGAGTGCACTGCTATTGTGCCTCTCGGATGGTTGCCAGCCACTACGCTCTCCGCTCCTGAGCCGCCAAAAGCCGCAGGTACTCTGCCCAGATGTCGGCCAAGCTAGACATCCAGAGCTCACGTGAGAAGCCGAGGCTGTGGTAGCCCTGGGTGCAGTCCCTCAACTACTGCCTAAGCTCCTCCGGAGAAGGCAGGGGGTCGCGTCCCACATCCGTCAAAGGTGGCGGGGGTTACGTCATTGGACTTACTCAATACAGAGCCGCTCTATATCGCGGGTACTCCTATCATGAGTTCGCCGTATATTGGAGAACGTTCTCGATTTGATGCTTCCGAGCTCATCATTAATCTTTCGGGTATTAGTACTGATCTTGAATTATTACGACAACAACAAACGTTGCAAAATACCTACATGGCTCAGCATCTGCCTTATCCTGACCAGCCGTTTGTCGATTTTAGTGGGGAATTGCAAGGTGCGGCTGTACAATCCAAAGACTATACGGGTCATCACAGCAGCGACATTGACATCACCGATGCTGAATTACAGTTTACGAGCATCTTTAATAAGTGGGTGATCGGTTTCTTCGGTCTTGCCTACGATAATGCGCCACCCGGATTAGGCCAGCGCGTCTCTAATTCACGCGTATTTCTGCAGCGTGCTTTTATTACGATGGGCAATCAAAATCAAACGCCTTTTTATGCGTCGATAGGTCAATTGTTTGTACCCTTTGGGCAATACAGCAGTAACATGATTACATTCCCGCTGACTAAACTCATGAGCCGAACGCTAGGTCGAGCGCTGGTCGTGGGGTACAGCAACAATGAGGTCGACGCCCAAGTTTACACGTTTCGCGGCGATAGCGCCGCTTCAGGTGCAGCGACGGACAATTTAAATCAGATCGGTGCTACGCTTCACTATGCGATAACAGCGGATCAATGGAATATGCATCTAGGCACAGGGTATATCAGCAATATGGCTGATTCATTGGGTATGCAAGCGACGGGAGGGGCATTGGGTACTTTCCAAGGGTTTGCTTATGGTAATGATATTTTGGCTCATCGCGCACCGGGTATCGATTTTAATGGAAGTCTAGGGATAGGACCGTATGCGTTAACGGCAGAGTATCTGACCGCGATACGCGCTTTTTCGCCGGTCGATATGATGTTTGATGCGAAGGGGGCTAAACCGGCCGCGTTTAACGCCGAATTAGGCTATAATACGTCTCTTTTTAACAGGCCAACGGTATTTTCCTTGGGTACCCAATGACGTGGGTATGATGCTGAACCCCTGTCCTCGGGACTCATCTCCTCCTGGATTTCCCTGAAATGCCTTACAGGTATGCTAGCGTTTTCCCGTTCCCTACAGCTGATCCGGTAGCTCCAACAGGGTTAATACAGCAGGCCTTAGGTAGCTGATCCGACAACTCTAACCAAGCTGATCCGGTAGCCCCTAATGAACTCATCCGACAGCCCTCATGTGGCTGATCCAGCAGTCTCAACTGAACCGATCTGATAGCCTCTCTTGAACCAATCCGATAGCCCTCATATGGCCGAGCCGGCAGCTCTAACAAGATTGATCCGACAGGCTTAATGTAGCTGATCCGACAGCCCCAACTGGACTGATTCGGCAGCCTCTCTTGAACTAATCCGACAGCCCTCATATGGCCGATTCGTCAGCTCTAACAGGATTGATCCGGTAGGCTTTATGTAGCTGATCCGGTAGCCCCCAGTGAACTGGTCCGACAGCCTTCATATGGCTGATACGGTAGCTAATAAGATTGATTCGATAGCCCCTTTCATGGATGATTTGGCGGCTTCCATATAGCTAGTCCAGTAGCCTCCGTACGCGCCGTACAATAGTCTCCAATCATGGATGTGTGTGCATCTACAAAATTATGGGGTCATCTTGGGTTCCCGTGGATAAACACCCGTTTCACACCTCCCTGACACTCCGGGTCTAGAGATGCTACCAAAATTTTGTCAGACCTTTAACTAATAAATAAACAAGTTGTGGAGCAATCCTAGTTCCAGTGAAAGGACGAAATGCGATAGCAAATGGGACAAGAGCAAAACTTCATACGTATTGAAAATTGCATAAAAAGAAAGCCACCAGCATTTCTTCACATCACTTGCATCTTCTGCATATGCTGAATCTTGCATTATACTTCTATGAGACATGTCATGTATGCATCGACCCATGTGTGCTTGCATACTATGATTTTTTGGTATATTCAATGGTGATTTGTTGAAGGTTGGATTAGGTCCAGTTTAGAACTTTCACTATGCATGAGACAATGCTCCGCCTCCAAAAAAAGTGGGGGTTCTCAGCTTCCGTAGAACATTTCCGACAAGCCAGAGTGTGATCCCTCTACTTCCGGGTTGTGGGACACCATGTCTGGGTTTCGGGACAGCAAGACGGCATCGAGCACACACAAGAAAACGAACAAAAATGCCTCCACGTGCTTGCTGCCTTGGGGCGAGGACCAGAAACATAAAAAAATCCCTGGGTCCCAGGGTTTTTTATAGCCCTCCTTTGGCTAAGAAACCAGGGGGGCCTCCCTCCTCTCTCTCCGCTGCACAGCACAGGAGGGAAGCCCCTCCGGTTGCACAAGGGGGTCTCCCTCCGGTCCCGGTCGCAAGGACCGGAGGGACCCTCCCTCCAGTTGCGCAGGCCAGAGGGGGACTTACCCCAGTCGCACGGACCGGAGGAGACCCCTTCCAGTCATGCTAACTGGAGGGACCCCCCCCCTGGTCATGCAAACCGGAGGTGGGGCCCTCCGGCCCTTCCTCTCCCTTGTGCGCACACACACCCAAAAAAAGGGGGGAAAATGAGTTACCTCCACTGCAATCCACCGGAGGTCCTCTACCAAGCAATTAATGCACGTGGAAAACCACCAGAGGGAGGTACCTCCACTTGACCTCACCCAACACCTATAAAAGGATGATGAAGGACAACACTTGGAAGAGAGTGGGAGCAAGCTTGGAAGACTCGGAAAAAACTTGAAGCTCTTGAAGACTAGAAGTTCTGTTGAGTTCACCCTGCTCAAGACTTGGAGTTTTGTTCCTCTTAAAGTCCAAAGTTTGTTAAAACCCTAAGTTAAGGGTATGTTTACATAAATACCCCAACTTGAGGGATTTGTTTCATACTTTGTTCAAAGACATGAAATCCATGGAAGAACCATGCAAGGTCCAGAAATGTTCAAAGCTCTGAAAAAATCTTGTCAAATTATGGGAAAAACTCTGCTGGTTTCAGAAATAGCTTTCTTACCCCCGCACTTTGCAAAATTGTGAAAACACCCATGTAATGCAGGAAAAATCCTGAAAATTCTGAAATTCAAGGAAAATATTCAAGTGGAGAACAGAATTTTATGACAGACTCCCCCTGAATGAATGCATAGAAGTTTATAAGAAAGAATGTGAAAGACTTGACTTAGATGAGAATATAGGAATGGATAATTCTATGAAGGTGAAGAGAGCTAAGATGGGTAAAATAGGCGGCCACATCCAAGCGTAAGGAAAACTAAAGTCAGATTTGCAGGCAATCAAAGATACAGCCTCAATGTTCCCTTTTTTTGATTACCTTCCCTATTGGCACCCACGTGTGCCACTCCCCATTTGCCCCACATGGCATCTATTTTCAGCTATCTCCATTCTACACTACGTGCACATCCCACGGTTGGTTGTTAACCTGTGAAATTGTTGCTCAGTTGTTTGGTGATTGTGTTTTTTTGTTGCTTTCAAGAATTAACATCCATGATCCTAGACGCGCATTCCTTTTAGCGTCTCCCTCGAGAGGCGCCTTTTCCATTTATCATATATTATTATCAGAAATTTTCATGATCTACGTCCTATCTTGTGGACGTTATTTATATTTTAATTTTTGATATTTCTGGTATCTGCGTCTTCACATACAGACGCCATTTCTTGTTGCATATTTTTTTAAAAAGGAGACTTTGATTCAGCGTCCAACATACAAGACACTGTTTAATTTTGCGTCTGGACAATAGGATGCCATTTTTTATTCATCCATCATTCACTGACATCTCCCAGTGTGCTGTGTGCCTTCATCTGATACCTGTGCGTTTGATTGGCTTACTGCTCTGCTACTTGCTGCACCTGCTGTCGTGTTTTCTTGATATATCTGCCATATTACATTTGCTGTCTCTCTGTTCAATTCATATTACTGTGCTGCGATTGTGCTGATACGGTGATACTCACTCTTGCATCATTGTTGCACTTGGCCGAGGGACCTCCTCCCTCCACACTCTCAGGATCCATCACCCCTCTTGGACTTAGAAAGACCCTCCATTAAGCACTCCATCTCATTGGATTAGAATTTCTTTGACCAAGGCCTCCATAAGCTCTTGCACCCATGGACTCCCTCACGGAAGCTAGGCAGGTTGTACCTTGCAGTACCTAGTGGTTTAGTTGGCCTAATTGCAGTTGAGAGAGTGGAAATCTAGGCTCTGGTGGCATACACAAATCTAAACTTAGCTTCTCACTGTGTGTTAAAACCCCATTATCTATACACATTGAAAACACCTTTAATTTGACAAAATTCTTAAAATTGGGCCGTTTAATGCATTACAACTTCTATGTTGTTTGAATTGAAACTGGTGGTTGTCTTGCTTGTTTAGGGGTGGAGAAATCTTTCAGACAATTGATTGGGTATGGGATGTTAGTGGTTTGTGATTGATATTGGTTTGTGACTCTTGTTGTGGATATTACTTGTCATTGTTTCTTGGCCCAATTACGGTTATTACCTTCTTTGAGTTGAATATTCTCCACAATCATTATATATATGATGCTCAGGTCAGGTAGAACCCTTGAGATGGCTAATTTGGAGCATTTCCAAGAGGAGAGTGAGGCCGGTCAGTACGAGCAGACCGTTGAGCTTTCCCAATAATAATACCAAACAAAGGGAAGCTATGTCCCTATCTATTACCCACCCTCTCAACACCAACAGTTCAACTATCAGGGAGACCATGCCCCCAGTCATTACCTTACCCCTCAACACCAAAACCCTCAGGTTTATGAGGTTGACACTAACCAAGTGGGAGACCCTTCGTCTCAAGAGCAACCTCAGTATACATCTGGGGAAGTTGCCCCTTCTCTCAATATTGATGATCTCATCAACATTCTCTCTCAGCTAGATGAGGCATAGCGCCGAAAGGTCTAGGCTGCCTTGAAAGGGAAAGCTATCCCTTCTTCCTCTTCTAAACCCCTCCAGGCCGTGGGTGGCCACGAAATCAACCCCTCCAATGACCAGGCGGTCCGTCACGTGAATCCAACTAGCTTTCTTTCCCGTCCAATAACCCCTGTCCCTGGTGTGGCAGGCTATTCTTCTGCCAAACCCCAAAATCCTTCAGCCCCATTATTTCTAAGGAACCCCTTGCCTAACCAATTCCCTTTTAATCTGGCCCCAGTCAAGTCCGACACCAATGTCCTCCTACAAAAAATAGCTAGCATGGAAGAACAGCTGAAGAACATGTCCATTCCAAAGGATGCTCTAGAAATTACAGTCCCTACTTTGCCAGTGTTTCACCTACCACCGTCAGAAATGCCAACTTTCCGTCGGTACAATGGAATGGGCAACCCGTTCATTCATTTGAAAGATTTTATGTATGAGACTTCCTTCTGGCAAAATAACAAGGCATCATTGGCCTACCTGTTTAGAAGATCTATGGATGGTTTGGCCCTCGAATGGTTCTATTCTCTGGAACCAACTGAAGCCAGTGACTTTGATGTCGTGAAAAGAAAGTTTTTGCAAAAGTACAGAGACCGTATGGGTCCCTCCTTGTCCGTCACCAATTTAGTTGTAGAGAAAATGAAGCTAGAGGAAGACTTCATTCAGTTTGCTGATAGGTGGAGGTCTATGGCCGAAAAGCTAAGGGATATAGTCTCAGAGACGGAACAAGTTAAGATGATAGTGTCTAATGCAACCCCGCAGTTCTGTCACATCTTGGCTATAAACAAGTTGAGCACCATGGAAGAATTGTATGAAAGGGCGAGGTATATTCAAACTCAAATGAAGGACTCGCCCATTATTTCTATGTTTGACTAGAAACCGAGGGTGCCAAGGAAGAGTAACATGGTAAACAACAATGGTGCCACTACCGAGGGTGTAGTTGTAAATGAGCAGGTGAGTGTGGTTGGCCATCTCATGCAACCATGTAATCCCCCAAGCCAAAGGCCACCACAGTAATTCCAGCAACCCCCCTTTTCAAACCAAGCAATGCACCAACAAAATAACCCTCTACAGTCCTTCTGGCCTCATCCCCCTCCACAAAACATGCAACCAAATCCTCCAGCTCCCCAGCAATACCACATTGTGCCACCACCAGCCAACTATGACCCTCAGCAGCCTAGAAGACCAGTAGGCCCTAAAAAAGCCCAGTACCCTCCACTGCCTGAAAGCCTTCCAGACATTTTTAATGCACTTATGGTCACCAGCTTGCTTGTTCTGCCAAAAGAAAGGACAACTTGGGCACCGAACGTGGACACCTCTTGGTACTGTGTCTTCCATCGACAGCTAGGGCACAACATAGACCTTTGTTTCCGCCATGCCGCCGGTATAAACCGAAGCCGTGTAGTTGGTCCCCGAGACCGTATTGGTGGCAAAGACGATATCGCCAGCGGCTGCCAGGTTGATGTCGCCTGTACCCGTACGAATGACCGCAGGTCCCGTGCCGGTGTTGGTGTTGTCGCTGCTCTGCGTCGATCCCGAATCCAGGGTCAGGCTGGCAGTGGAGCCGCGCAGCGTCGCCAGGGGATTGGCGCTACTGGTATTGGCGCCGGCGACAATGCCGAACGAGGCCGAGGGCGTATTGGTCAAGGTCAGAAGACCACTATCGGAGATGGGATTGGTATCGTTGACGAAACCATCTGAAATGGTGCCGCTGACCGCCACGGAGCCTGCCGCTCGCACATTGACATTGATGACCTGGGGAGTTCCCGTGTTGGCGCCGGTGCTGTAGCCGCTGAGATCGATACCGGGCAACACCAGCGTGCTGTCCGTCGCATTCGCATCGATCAATTCGATTCCCGCTTCCACCAGCGCCGGCGTGGTGCCGAGCTGTGTCGACGACGGCGTCAGCAGCCGCTGCGAGATACCGGAGGCGTAATTGGTCAGGAAGTTCGAAGCCAGCTGAACGTCGTTCGGGAGATCCCCACCGACCGTTGAACTGCTGGTTGAGTACGTCAGCACCGGTTCGATGATGACCTGGCCGGCATGTGTCAGGTCGGCGCCCAGTCCGGTGGTACCCAGATTGATGGCGACATCACCGGACTGAACCGCCGGTGCACGCAGCACCACCTCACCCATGCCGGCGTTGCCGTTGGTGGTGATGACGCCACCCTGATCAAGCGTGATGGAACAGGCGGCACAGGTGGCGTTGAGATCAATTTCACCACCCAATCCGGAAGCGCCGGAACCATCAGCATGCAGTGCTCCGGTTGATTCGAGCACCATCTGTTGACCCGACAGGTCGATCAATCCTCGCGTCGTGGCCGAAGGCGCACTCAGCACGCCGGCAATGTCGACCGCGCCGGTGTCAGCAGTCAGGGTGATGGAGTTGGCCGTCAGCGTACTGCCGCTGTTCAGCGCGAGAAATGACTTAGTTGCCCCCAAAATCCTCCAGAAACGGCCTCAATGCCTTGGGGAGTAGGGAACCTTATCATACTTTCTTCCTAACCCTAAAAATTACAGGGATACCTCTGGTCTGGTAAAATTATCGAAATATCCCTGGGGGTGTAAAATTCCAAAATCCCCTTGGGGCTCATAAAACTCCCTTTCATTTCAAAAATGCCTATGGCTTTTGCACTTTTGCATCCCTACTCCTAAATTCCAGGGTTTTGCCCAGACTTAACCTTAACCTAATCAACATGTTGGTGGTGAATGAATGGACAATGTGAGCTCTTCGAGTGAGAGTCCCCTCAACATCGGAACCTGTGGGAAGGACTTTGGGTTTTCTTTGACAGTTAAACAAATGTGTTCGAACGTTAGGCCGATATAAATCAACACTGACTCCGATCAGCGAGGAGAGGTCTAGCACCCAAACCCAAATCGTCTGATATCATGCGCACCCACGGAATAATCCTCTATATACAGAGGAGAAATGTTTCTTTCCAGCAAGAACATATTTATATCTCTATTTTATCTACGTTAAAATAATTGTCGTGGTCTCACAGACTGGGATGCCCGGTGGGACCTTTCCCGCCTTCCTTCTTTCTGTCAAAGAAAGTTTCTAAACATTCTTTAAGTTTCTGATCTCCCTCCTCTTCCTCTTATAGGACGGGAAGAGGAGGGTACACATCTCGCTGCTCACTTGAGAGTCTTTTGTGCCTCGGCGCACTGCTCTATTCGTGCTACGCACCAACAACAGCAACAACAACGATGACAACCGTCACCTATGGCCCCCAAGTCATTGCCAACCATGCCTGGTTCGGATACCTGGTGACCCCGCTCGTCTTCGGCGACTTCCCCGCGGTCGTCGGCTCGCCCTTCTTCCTGGGCGTGGCACCCGTGGTTGAGGCCAGCTCAGCCACGTCTGCAGCAACAACCACTGAGGGTGTCAGGCCCTCCGCTTCAGCAACTGGCCCAGTCCGCTCGGCCAACAAGCCGGCCGTCGGGGGTGTCAGGCCCTCGGCTTCAATGTACCATTGGAATATGACCACCTTCTGATTTCTATTCGGGTCTGTGTGCTAGTCCTATCCAGTTTTTCACCGTTGTTCCAGGTCGACTCCTCCCTGTTTCAGTCAACCTATGTAACCTCAATTGACCATGGTAGTGTAAATTGGACCCTGTCTCTATCCAGCCATACCATAGGTCGATTGGGGACCTTGATTAATCTTAAAACTTGTTGGCTAAACCATGCCGTCTGTTAGCGGTTCTCTATGGACCGCTACCATCAGGTAGCAGTCTAACGATAGACCGCATTCTTGTTTCCCATGCCTGGAGTCGACTCCATGCCATATGAGTTGACCTAGCCCAGTTCTATTGTTTGGTGAGTCGACGAACTGGCTAAGTGAGTCGACGCAGCCTTGTTGACCCAGCTAGGAAGGTAGCGAACTCAGATGGACCGCTATTTCCTGATTGCGACCATGGAATGACCGCTACTTTCTTCAGCCACCGAATTTTTAGGTTTTCCATGAATTTTGTGTGTTGAACCAATCCAGCCTCTACTGACAATTGTACCTCGAGATTATGACATATATTGGGTCTATCTTAGAATTATATTCATTTGATATTCCTTTTAAAGTCATTTCCCTAAATGGCTTCCTTTTTGGAGCAATAAACTTGCTATTCTTCAAGGAAATTTTTTTCCTACTCGTGTTCCCTTGAATTACATGAGCTATTCTTGGAACTTAGGTGCCATTAGTAAATTGTCTGGAATTATATGATACGAGACTTTGGGTCCAACTTGACACTCAATGCTAGGCATGAACTATTAGGGCCTAGATCTGGTCTTAGGGGCGAGGCAAAGCCCAGACATGTACCGGTATAACAAATGATCGGGTGTGGCATTGCACTAACTATATGCAAGATTTGATCTAGATATTTACATCATGGGCAACTCCAGTAATTGCATGACTTGACATGTTTGTATATGAGGTCCGGAAGGGACAATTTGTGATATGAACTCTAGTGCTTGAAATCTCTTATATATACAAGTCCGGAAGGGATAATTTGTTGATATGAATGCGCTCCGCAGAAGCGGAGCAGAACAAGACCCGCACCATGTTTCGCATTGGTGCCGCGGCCCTACCTCGTGCTGCAGTTGCGCTGTCGTTTGTCGCAATCGGGCTAAGCGCCTGCAGCCACAGCGATGGCGACCATAAACCCGGCCAGGCTTTGGTGCGGGTCAATGGCGATGAAGTCACTGTCTACCAATTGAATGAAGAGCTGCGCCAGGCCGGCAATAACGAAGCCGATCCGGCGAAGCAACGCAAACAGCTTGTCTCGGCGCTGGTGGATCGCCAGTTGCTGGTCGATGAGGCGATGAAGCAAAAGCTTGACCGCGATCCCAACGTGGTCGAGGCGATCGAACGCGCCAAGTCGCAGATCCTGGCCCAGGCCTACTTGAAGACCAAGATGGTCGATCTGCCCAAGCCGGACAAGACTGAAGTGGATGCCTATTATTCGGCGCATCCGGAAATTTTCGCGCAGCGCAAGCTGTTCGAGATGCGTCAGTTCGTCATCGCCTCCAAGGATTTCAGCAACGACTTGAAGACCGTGATGGATAACGCCAAATCGCTCGATGAAGTGGCGGCATGGCTGGACGGGCACAAGATCGAGTATGCGAAGTCGCAGGCCATGCGTACGTCGCCGGAGTTGCCGGAACAGATTCTGTCCAAGATGCAAGGGCCGGACAAGACCGAACTGTTTTTGCTGCGCAATGACAACAAGACGCTCTTGATGTCGGTGACGGCAGTCAAGGACATGCCGGTCGCATCCGACGCGGCCGAACCGGAAATCGCACAATTCCTCGCCAACAAGCATGGCCAGGAAGCGGCCGATGCCGAACTGAAGCGCCTGCATTCGGTTGCCAAGATCGAATATCTGAACCCGGACGTGGCCGGCGCTGTCGAAGACAAGCCCGCAGCCACCGGCAACACGAATACGGCAGCGGCGCCCGCCGACGCTGCAACAACAACCGCAGCAACGGTGACCACCCAAGCCAAGGCTGAAGTCGACCCGCACAGCATCAAGTAATACCGTGCGGCACCTGACGCCAGAATGAGAAACCAAGGATATAAACCCCCCCTGTAAAAGTGCATGCATACTTGGACAACCTTGCTTGGGCTCAGAATTAGGATCGCTTCGGGATGGGTCTGGACTGGCCGACCCCACCAATCTGGATCGGTTTTAGACCGGCCGATCTGATCCCGATGCCCGAGTCTCCCTTCCTTGGATTAGAGATACCTGGGCAGGTAACTGCTCGATGCTCATGGCCACTAGTGACCTTATTAAGAAACTCAAAGGTCGGGAAAAGGACTCAGAATGTAGGGAAAGAAAAGGTACAGTGAGGAGAAAAACATTAAATTGAATAGATATTTGTATAAAACCCCCTGTAAAATTGCATGCATACTAGGACAACCTTGCTTGGGCTCAGAATCGGGATCGCTTTGGGATGGGTCCGGATCAGCGGATCCCACCAAGCTGGACACTCTTGGACTGGCCGATTTGATCCCGATACCCGTGTCTCCCTTCCTTGGATTAGAGACACCTGGGCAGGTGACAGCTTGATGCTCATGGCCACTAGTGACCTTATTAAGAGACTCAATAGTTGGAAAAAGGACTCAGAAAGTTGGGGAGCTTTCCATGATCTTGCTGAGAAGAGGGGTAGTGAGTGTTCTCAGAACAGATTTATGGGATTGATTCCTTTGAAGAATTTGGGGTCTGGTCACAGAAGGACAGAGAATGTCATGGTTGTTTAAAGACAATGCAACAGTATTTTTGTGAAAGGAGGAGAGCTAGACCCTAGGTCTTATATGTTTCCAATATTATTCTGTAGACGGTTGAAGAGGTTGTGAAGGCTGACTTCATTGCTGTGATTTGGGAAAGTCATGAACGTGAAACCTATTTAGACTTGCCGGACAAAACACATTTGATGCTAATTCCAAGGAAGAAACAAGCTGGGAGATTGCAGTATGATCATAGTTGTCAAGGCGGTAAGATGACCCAAGACATTCATGGGGAGCCTAAGCACTGAGGTGATAAAGCAATAAAGCATCCACCTAGGCTTCACCTAGGTGACGCCTTAGTGTCTCTTTAAAAACCAAAAAAATGTATATCCCTGATCTACATCCATGCATGTTTGAAGCTTGTGGTAGAAGAGAAAGTGGAGCGGCTTAAAGAGAGGATCAAGGAGATGCTCAAATCGACGCGTCTGACTTCCCTCCGACCTAGACTTTGAGGAACTTTTTCAAACGACTTATGGAGCTCAAGGGGAAACATTCTACAACCTTCCATCATCCATCTATTTTGCTCTTCATTGTTTACATTCTGGGCTGAGTTGTATCGACTATATTGCTTCATTTTCTAAACTTGAGAATACTTTATGGGTGGACCGTCCACGTACGGTCGTGTGGTTAGTCGTAGCGTGTGTGTGTATGTGGTTTGATCTGGTAGTTGGATCAGTGTGGAGATGA